>CABHPP010108404.1:0-20474 GCA_902168425.1 Peromyscus attwateri
TTGGATAGTGTCCTTCCCAGTGTTTAAGATGGTCCAAGCCTCTTTCAGGCAGCCTTTTGGGTTTCTGCTTCCTCTAGGCAGTTGATCTAGTCTCTAATCTTTACAGTTTGGTTAGTCTGAAAATGACTCTCAGCAGCCTTTACTGTTTACTCTCTGGAGGGAGGACCCTAGAGAATCTGGTCAGTTTCAGAGACTTCCTGAAGCTTCTTTGAGTTGTTTTCCTTCTTGCTTAAGGGGCTTCCCTGAAAAATTGGATGTTTCCATCTTGGAGAAGGCAGTTTCAAAACAGATGGGTTCTGAACACACAGAAACTGGTACTTCCTGATACCCTCAGCATTTGGGATAGCTTCTGAAATTAGGACTATTGAGTGTTTCTGATTTCAATCTGCTAAACAGTCTTAGATTTTCCTTCAGTAAGTAGGGGCCATAAGCTAAATGTTTCCATGGGTCAGATACATAGGCAATATGTAAAGAGGAAATAGAGCTCATAGTGGAAAAATGACTTGTCCCTTCTAGGGAACCTTCTAGGTGGGAATTCAAGCTCCTCATTGCCAGATGTTATGATTCCAAAGGAACTAGCCATCCAAAAACTCCTTGAAAAGTTCCCCACTCAGAAAGGCTGGAATTAATGAACATGTTTAAACTGTGGAAAAGACCTTTGGCCTATACTGAGACTATGAAATTCGAGTTAACACAACTATCTAATTTGTTTGTGAAGATTGGTGGGGAACAGTAAGGACAAGAAAGCACTGATGGGTGAAACAGTATGACCTGTGTTCTGGAAGTGTTCTTGAAGTGAGGATGCCTAAATTTGAGCAGAGTGTAAAATGTGGAAATTTGAGGACCCAGTGCCATGGAGACGATAGTTAAAGCTGTGACTATTGGTTCAGTCACCAACAGAAAATATGTAACGATGAAAGAAGAATGAATACCATAGAGGAAAAAGGAAAGATGTGATTGGGGTGGAGGAAGACAATTCAGTGACTTGACTGTCAAGATTGGCAAGGTGTGAACCCTTTTGACACAGCCATGGGAAAACATCACTGGGTCCCATGGCTTCATCTGCCACCTGCATGCTCTTCTGCCTGGCTGCCTATGACTGAAGGAGAAAGGGCTCTGTTCTCAGAGCCCTGAAAGATTTATCAAGACCTTAGCTCCTGCTATTGACGCTTGAGAATCCATACACAATTTTCACTGATCCTGAGTCTTCACTTATTTTGGCATCAGCACATTGACAGACTCTTATCTTTGTCATCAGCTACCACCTTCTTCTCTCCTTCTTCTCCCAACAAAACTCTTTGAAAGAAATATCAAAATGATTCTTGTGCCTTCTTCCACTTCTTAGTCTCACCTGAGCTGCAGGAATGAAGCTTTGCACTCCTCCATTCCCTAGTCACTAATGTTTCATAAGACAGGAGGAAACTAAATCCAAATTCATATCAGTCTTTTGTGAGCCTTGTCTTCCTTCCTCTCTGGGTGCCCTTGGCTAGACTTCTTGCAGTCCCTCATCTTAACCAGTAATTCATACTGGAGGTTCCTAGACCTTGCTTCAGTTCTGAGATTATATTTTCTTCTTATCTGCACACACATCCTTCATGATCTTACCCAACACTGACCTACCTGTTGAGGGTACATTCCATAATAATGAAGCAGTCATGACCGCAAAAAATAGGAGGCAGCTTTTCAGATTTCACCCATAGTCAGGAAGCAAAGATTAAATTCTGGTGTTAAGCTCTAATTATAGTTTTTATGAAGTCTGAGACCTCTGCCCATGACATGGTGACATCAACATTCATCATGGGTCTTCCTACCTCAATACAACCTAGACAATCCCAATATCCCCTTCTCAATATCTTCTTAATATCAAATAGATATGTCAATGTCTTATATTTAACATTTTTCCAAACATCTTTCCCTCTAAACAAATGTGATTACTTTTAGTTGTGCCAGTCAGTGTTCTCCAGAGAAACAGAAACAATGAAGGGTAACTCTTATCTATTTGAAGGTTCATATAGATGCGTGTATGTACATACATATATACAAATATCAACATACCACATTACACAAAATTAATCCCTATCTCCAAGAGCTCCTGGAGTTTTTTTTTGTTTTGTTTTGTGTTTTTTTTTATTTATACACTAATTTATAAGTTAGATTCTATAACAAAAGACCTCCCCAAATTTCACCATTTCATCAAAATAGAAGTGTATTTCTTATATGAGTGTTCAGAATTAGTGAGGAACCAACCTCCATATGGTGATTAAGAAACATATGTATTAATCCAATCTGTATTTGGCCTTTGAAGTCTAGCACGTGTAGCACTTGGGTGAAACATGAATACATGGAGAAGTTAGGCTGGTTTATATAACAATAGTGTGCCATGCATTGCTACTACTCATGTTACAGCAGCAGAAACGATTTGATATTTCCACCTGGCCATGCGAGAAGCTGAGAAATGATATGCCTGCAGATATTTTCAAAAAAAAAAACTTTACTCTATGAAAGGAAGAACAAAGTCCTTGGTGGGGGAGATTTTTGTTTGTTCTTTCAGTAAACCTGCTTAAGTCAGTTTGGTGTGATAAAGAAAATGGCATAGACTGAGTGACGTATAATCAGTAGAAATACAGTGTCTCCGAGTTGAAGAGCCAGAGAAGCTTGAGATCAATTCATTATCTGGTAAGACCTTGCAACCTTGTTCATTGATAGCCCCTTCCATCTGGGAAAAGACAGGAGAGTGCTACAGGGTGAGTTTTATAAAGACACTAATTCCTTTTTTTTTTTTTTTTGAGGGTTCAGCTGTAACAGTCTAGTAACATCCCCAACGTTCCACCTCCTAATGCCATCACACTGGGAGTGATAATTTCAGCATATGGATTTTAGAAAGACACAGACATCCAATCCACACCAGGCTCTTACTAAATTAAAAGTGTATTACATTCTTATATTCCTTTTTATTGTCTTATGTCACTCCCACTAAATCAATCATTCACAAGACATACATTTTTGTTTTAACGTATAGCTCATTTTCAGAGATGAGAGCACAAATAAATAATTTTTGAACAAAAAAAAGATGAAAATTTTAAAAAATTGTTGGATGGGTGGGTGATGGATAGATGTATGGAGAGGTGGCTAAACAGAGACTTAGAATGAGATGGGTATATTCTACTCAGTATGTTTGAAAAATCTGAAGGCTTGGTCCTTAGCAGTTTGGTGACAAAGATGGGTTGTACACAATTTAAGAAAAACCCGTGATTAACTGACCACATTGTTAGATGAGAAAATGGTTAGGAATTTATTTGGTCTTATAGCATTCTGGTTGCTTGAAAATATCTTCAAGTATTTTCCTCTAAGATATTGTACTTTTAGTAATCTATGAACCTTGCAAAGTAGAACGATTATTGAAGGGTTCAACTTGGATATTGAGAACAGTAAGTAATGGAAAAGCATGTGCTGAAAAAAAAGCTGTAGAAAAAGGAAAGCTCACATAATAATCTATACGAAACAATAAACATAACCATGGCATACCATGCTAAGACATTTTTTTTTCCCACCGAGAACTTCTTTTTTTTTTTTTTTTTTTTTTTGAGACAGGGTTTCTCTGTGTAGTTTTGGTGCCTGTCCTGGATCTCGCTCTGTAGACCAGGCTGGCCTCGAACTCACAGAGCTCTGCCTGGCTCTGCCTCCTGAGTGCTGGGATTAAAGGCATACGCCACCACCACCCGGTCACTGAGAACTTCTTTAAAAGAATCAATCAGGGTTGTTGAACACTGATTTATACAATGTGCAGACTGAATGAGACCATCTGCATGCAACTAAATTTAATTTATACAACCAACTGTGAAGTTATTATCATCCCATGACAGTGTAGAGTTAGTATATTCTCCCATGCTCTGAGTAGTATCCTTACCTCATCTACTCTTGATTTTGTCCTGACTGTGTTCTCAGGTATCAGTGTGCCATGCCATGTAGAGTTTTATAATGCTTTAACTCCTTGCCATTTACTTTGTGAGCAATGGTACATTTTTATCTGTATTAAATAGGGAAAGGTATTAAAATGTGTCAATCAAATCCTGGGAGTTACACAAGTGGAATACACTAAACAAGCAACTGAGGACATAGCATGCAAAGAGAAACTGAGAAAAACCTGATGTTTACAGTGCTGTCTTAGAGCTGATGGATGCAACATCACCCGGAAGCTTGTCAGGAATGTCAATCATCCGGGACTGAGACTATGGCTCCGTCAGTACAGTTCTTGCTACTCAGACTGATCTAGCTTAAGCTCAGCACCCACCTACAATGCTGCATGGTGTGCTTGTGGGACCAGAGTGCTGAGGGGCAGTTAGGAGGACCACTGCTCCTTACCGACAAGTCAATTCTGCAAGCTCTTGGTTCAGTGAGAGAGAGCCTATGTCAAAAATAAAGGTGGAGAACTACAGAGAAAGATACCACAAGACATAGGCCTCTGGTCTCTAAACACATGTACCCATATGTGAGCACATACACACACTCACACACACACACACACACACACACACCCATACACACACATCCATACACTCACACACACTCTTACTACACTCACACACAATCACATACACACACACACACACACACACACACACAGACAAATGTAAGTTATCTGTCCCTAAACTAGAACTACTGACCAAACTTTGGGAGTAGTATCCAGAAGTCCGCATTTTGATAAACTCCTTGGGTGTATCCTGCCACGTGCTCAGGTTAGGGAGCTGCTATAATAAGGTGAAATGTTGGTAATGATAGGGATAAAAGCAGGTGAAAGGTAGAAAAGGCCAAAGAAAGCCAAAAAGAAATATCACTCGGACAGATGAGTACCAGAAAAGGACTGTTCTTTTGGCATAGGAATACACAAGATCTTCTTACATATGAAGATTCACAAATTGGACAGGTTAACATATACCCGTAATCCTAGCAGCATTTTGGAGGTCAAGGCAAGAACAAGAGAATCAGGAGTTCAAGGCCATCCTCAGCTACATAGTAAGTTTGAAACTACCTTCATAATACATGAGATATAATCACAAGAAAAAAACTGAAGATTCACAGATGATAATTTTTCCCCTCTGGTAAAAATTTTTTAAAAAATTTGAAAAAATATTAACTTCAAAGTACTTAGCATGGAAGGATCTGTATTGTTTAAACAAATCTCTTTACAGAATTATAATTTGGGGGACTGATTTGTTCACCTTGGTCCTGCCTCTCCTCATGGCCAACTATGAGCAGGTTTCTCAGGATTCTAGTCACTGAAGAATCAAACCATGGGCCTTACTGGAGTCATAGCTGATAGCCCAGGAGCAGGTGACTTATGGAGGAAGGACCAAGGAGAAGGTGCTCCAGTAGGGTGCCACTTGGGCATCGAATATGGTAGGCAATAGTCACGCTTCTCAGTTCTTCTTAAAATCATTGTAGTGCTTGGGTTACCCTTCTCTGTGGTTGAAGGTGAAATGCTTAAAATCATGGAGGTGGGGGGGGGTGATGGAACAGCTCAAAAATTACTTTGCAATAAATCACCAGCCAGATGGAACCCATCCAAGTGATATGAAGGAACTAGAGAATGAAGTATCAAAGCCACTAACAAAAATATGCAATTTATCATTTAAAACAGCCACTGAACTGGAAGACTGGCAGACTGCCAAGGTGATACCCATCTCTTTAATAAGACCAAAGGTGATCTCAGAAATTGTACATATATATGAGTGCTTCAAGGTGATGTTAAGAAAAACGTCTTCCCAATTAAAATATTCTCCTTAATAACTTGCAGATTTTTAGGGGTGAAATCACTCAGGATTTCACATTGCCATAAGGCTTGGATAATTCACCTGTGTACCACCCATATAAACTGTCCTTCACAAAATGGACTTCTTATATACATCCGATGTGGACTGATCTCCACAGGTGTAGGCAAATGACAGGCTCGTGTACTTCCAAATAATACAGGGCAGGTACTCAGCACGGTATGACCTAACACAGTACAAATAACAGCATGTAAAGATTCTGGACACTGACATCACCAATGCTGTGATTTTTGTGGATGCCATGATCACAAAAAAGGCACATATGGAGTTATCTGAGCATGCTCACTCATATCCTCTCTTTCCCTGCTTGGCTCTAGTACAGTTTTTAGCACTTCTCTTTTTATCTTATGTGCAGGAAATGAAATTCTATTTATTCTGGCAAACTTCATACATGCATATAATGTATTTTAATCTTACGTGTCTCCTTCACTCATTCTTATCCACCCAACACCCCATCTGAACACCTTCTGCCGAGAAAGTCTCCTCTAAATGTATGTTTACCCCACGGCCCAGAGAAGACAATACTATTTGTGTTGCATAGGATAGGGATCTACAGAGAAATGGTGACATCATGGGGAGTGGTGTTTGGAACAGGCAAAGGGTGGAGTAGAAGGAAGGTCATTTGGCTCTGTTATGTGAAAGGAGAGGAAGAGAAGCAGCCAAGGGAGCTCTGGAGTCATGGAGCATGACATGTTGTGCAGTTTCCTGCCATCAGTTTACCTCAGCTCCAAATCGAAGGATGGGATGCAGTTCATGGATGTTGGGCATCTATAACCATCTCATTGGTTGTCCTGAAATGTTCAAGGAGGGAAGGGGATTAGCTATCATTTTTTAAATGTTACTAAAATTGAAGTACTACAGGGAATGAGTAGCTAACATTCAAGGTGGACAATAGTTGGAATCTGTGTCTGGGATCCCTGAGCCTAAAGCAGTGACCTATCTCCATACCGTCTTGCCTCCATTAAGTACAGTATGATAAGAATGGCAATGTGGCACAACCCTTTGAATTTTCTGAGAGGGAAAGCACAGTAGAAATATGAAAATAATTCATTTAAACATACAATAAAATTGTAAGAGGATTAAACTGATGGAGGGAAAAACTTAGTGCTAAAGGGTAGGTTGTCATCATGACTTTAAGAAAAGTGGCCTGAGAACATAGTCTACACACAATACAGATGTTTCCCATGTCAATGATTCACAAGATATATGGACTATTAAGTACCAATATTTACTGATAACACAATTTCAGAGGAAGGAAGAGAAAATATGATAAAATCCTCAAAAAGGTAAATAGACCCAACATAATCACCTAAGACCAAGCAATGACTTGACAGATAAATTTCTCCAAGGAAAGTACAAAGCAACAAGTATATAGAGCAGATGTGTATGTGCATCTACAATTGTTTTGTTTGATGGGCCATGTAGTCCTCCTGTGTCCATGATGGATTCCAAATGATTTATAAACTTCTCAAGGCATATTTGTATTCTTTTTTCAGAACTGTGTAAAAAAAAATCCATTTCCTATGAAACAGCTGTTGGAGAGAAAAATTTGTCTCTGCAATATGTTAATAAATATTAGTCCACATGAATTAAGAAGTTTAGCAACACAGTGCAATATGCCTATCCTCACGTGCAGTTTTCGGAATCTGTTGTATGCTCACACTTTGATCCTGTGTTTACTTTTGACACTCCATTCACAAATGGAGACAGCAACAAGGGGGGGGGGGAGGAGACGACAACAAAACAGTCCAGAAATGTGTCAAGAAATTTGCAAGAGTTGTGAAGTGGGAAAAGCTCCTCCAGAAGAGAAACACGAGCCATAAATGTAGAAACGCCGGCACGCAAGAGGACATTGTCGTGGGAAGTGCTGTGGGAAACAAGGAGCCGTGTTAAGAAAACAAGCAGAGACCCTCATTTTCTTTGCTCGAAACAGGGAGGCGTTGAGGGAAAGCAAGCAGCAGCAACTCTAAACAGAGACAGGGAAACAGACACAGAACACAGGGTCTGCAATTCCACTGAGGCACTTGGATTCAGCTTGCCTCAGATACTTGGAGACTCTTTGACAAAAGGCATCCGCGTGCCTCTGAGTTCTGGCAATTTCCTGTCAAGAATAAAATTACAAGGGTATTCGATTCTGTTGCTTCAGGGCACATGCTGCAGGTCACCAGCAGTGGGTGACCGGCAGGAATGTGCCCCTGCAGTCCCGTGTTACACAATAAGGTACTGTTATGTTTTCTGTAGCATGCAGCATTGACTTGATTGGAGACAGTATAGCAGACTCCATCTTCATTAGCTGGCTCTGATATGGTAATTATTAAGTCCAAACACCACTCCTTTAGGTTTTATAACTTTCTGATTCACAGGGGTGCTGCTGAAGGCCAGACTGGGGACAAGGTTCTAATCCCATTGCTACCACAAAATTTCCACACATTCTGAAGAAATGTTGGGTTTCTGGAAACAAGAAGGGTTTCCCCAGCCTTGGGTGAAAGTTGCCTCAACTGAGTCACTCAAGAACTTTACGTGCAGTGTACTGACTGTCCTCAGCTATCATCTCCCTTGACAATGCACTTTGAGATGCTGACCAAAGCCAAGTGCCTTTACTTTCCCCAAATAATATCTGTTGGCATGTGTGCGACTGGATGTCACTCAGACTCTACCGGTTTATTGAGTGAGATCTTTGGCATCCATTTTCACATGGGGCCAGCTAAATGAAATACAGTTGCTTCCCACTCTACAAAAGGATTCAGCTTTCCCAGGAATTGAATAAGGAAGCTCTTCTCAGTCCGGTGAACATTGGACAGTGAAGATAAATTTGAACTTTCTACCAAGAAAACTAACCTTAAACTTAAGTCTTTCCGCATAATGATAAGAGATTATGGTTCCCGTCCTATGCTATTGCAAACTGTAACATCAACTGAGTCAAGACCAGGCATCATTTGACATCTAGATCCTGACATGGACAAGTTGAGAAGCCAAAATCAAGGACAATACAGTGATCATAAACAAGGAAACTATAGAGATATATCTGTTGTACTACAAAAAGTACATATGTATTTAAAATTTGGGCTATGGTTCTGATGACTACTTTGGGCAATTAAAACATTTTGCTTTTAAGCATCATTTTTACCCATAACTCAATTAGAGAAGGAATTTTCCAATTTCTTGAAAGTGCATCTGGCTCTCTGAATAAAGGTTATCTGCTACACAAAAATAGTTTGTGTTGGCTCACATTGCCAGAGCAGAGCCTCTCTTGTGTCAATTATTGAGGCTGGTGATTATAGTGACTAATATGAAGCCTCCAGCCATTCTCCACCACGTGTCCATCAATACCAGTCAGTATATGTCATATAAATGAGATCAGGTGGAGAAAGGCAATATGTCATAAGTGATGAAGGCTTTTTTCTCAGCTGTCTTCATAATGGCTATTTCTGTGATGGCTCAGATTGTCAATGTGGTAGGTTCAAAGTGCTTGGGAGTTGATCAGTTTGTATCAGTGTCTATAAGTCTTGGTCTCTTGAACTCAAGAAGCCAGAAAACTCATTAGGGTATTTCAGCATGTACAGTATAGTTTGGTACCATTTAGAGTGTCAAATGGAAGGGAATGGTAATCATAATGTTGTTGCAAAGATGGGGGGTGGGTGCTGAACCAAGCAATGTTTGTTTTACAACAGAACAGGCTTAGCTTATCATGAAATTGTCTTTCAGGACCACTTGGTAATTTTCATTCAGTTTTCCATCACTTTGGGAAAAATATCATTTGACAGTGCAGAAACTAGGTGATACTTTATAACATTATCATTGTCTATGGTATCTGATAAGCACAACTGTGGTGGTATGGACATAATGTGGCATCTCAATCAAGTTGGATCAAGACAAGTTTGCAGGTCCTTAAAAGTTGTACCTGGGAGAAAATCGTAGCTGAAATGGAAGGAATTCTGGTAGACATGATTATCATTGTGTAAGGGATTTTGACAGTAGAGACGAACTTTATTTTTGAGAAGTCACTCATTAGACAAGTCAGGTAGACATTTTCAGAGCATGTGGGCTTCTGATTATAAAATTTGAGGAGATTTGATAGTAGGAAAGGAATACCTGTCACTCAAAGATTATGTATGATAGCCTCAAACCGGCATGTCTCTCAGATTCACTAAATTCCCAGGATACTGCATTTCTAACACAGATTTAATGCAAGTTAAACAAGACATACATGAATTGATAATGTCTGCTTCATAACCTCACCATTAGAATCTGAGAATTCTGCTTCAGATAAGGTTCAAACTTTATAGGAAAGCATATAAAAATAAATACATGTAGGAAACCAGTATATAAATATATAGTGTGTTTATTGTCATTTACACAGGATGGTGTAAGGTTTTTTAAACCTTTTTAATGTGTCTAGAAACTTCTACTTAGGGGCATTTTTCTTATGTGAAGACTGGGGATCTGCTGTTTTGTTTACTTTCCATTTCTGTTGTCATGGCTACAATCACTCAGTTTTCATGTCACCTATAATTTTGCAGTTCTTATGAGCAGTATTACTTATAATCATCTAGGTTTCCCATGCAGAGAGGATGTGCAGTGATTCACTATGGTTTATTTACCTTGGATATCACTTTGTACCATTAACTGGATAACAGAGATCTAGAAATTTCTAGCAGAGGTAAAGCAATGGGATGGGGAATAAGAGAAGTGGGGGTGGGGGGTGCTGATGACAACGCAGTTAATGATATAACAGAGGCAAATGTGAAATTCCATGTTTGCAAATCAAAATTTTACTCAGTATTTGGAAAGCAATGGAAGAGTTATATTTTTATCTTTATTAAGGGTCCTATTTTAATTAAAATCAAAAGCAATTTAACATTTCAGAAACAATTTATGAGTGTTCATCAACTCCTTTATCTCTTGGTTATGTTTCTTAGATTTGGTAGAGGGGCCTTTCTCTGTTTAATGAGTAATGTATACCTTCTTGTATAGACAGCCAAGCACAGAGATCTTACAAAGTGAAAAAAAAGTATAAAAGTGAAGTAAACATTAACCTATGGTTAATGAGTGCATCATGAACTTTATCACTTCCATCAATGGTGTGAGTCTAAAGATTATAAAAGCAACATGAACATAAAATTTTAAATGGAAGTTAATATGGCTGAAGTTCTCCAAAACTAACCAAAATAGGGACATCATTTTCAGTAATAACTGTCATAAGAAGCATCAATGTGTAATTCCATTGTGAGATCAGTAGTTTTGAAACTCAATCTTGATGAGTAACTAGAAACCAAATAATAGTAAAGCTAACACCATGTGGTGGTTTGAATCAGATTGTTCTTCCATAATTTTGGCATTTGAATACTTGGTCCCTGTAGATGTATGTTTGGGGAGGCTTGGGAAGTGTGGTATTACTGGAGGAAGAATGTCCCTGCGGGTGGGCTTTGAGAGTTTAAAGGCTCATGCCATTTTTTATTTGCTCTGTTTCCTGTTTCTGGATCCAGATGTGAGCCCTCAGCTATTCTGCCTGTGTGCCTGGTGCTTGCTGACTGCTCTTCCTCAGTGATGATGATGGACATTTATCCCTCTGTCACCATAAGCCTTCCTCTCTTTAATTTACCCTGGTCATGGTATTTTATAACAGCAATAGAAAAGTAATTGATATACATCAGGAAGGTCTAAAGTTTTAGAAGTTTCAAAAATGTGAATAAGTTGGTATTGTCTTTGATATGTTGCTTGGTATAATTCTTTGGGGTCCTATTAAATGATTCTAAATAAAATAGATACTCAACTCAGTCTAATATGCACTTTACTAACAGTAAGAGTCTCTTGTGCTAAGGAATCCCAGGTTACCTTGATTCATGTTCCACTTCAAATACCTTCGCTGCTGTTATAAAGAGGTTATTTTTTAAGTTTTCCTTTTTATAAACTAATGTAGTACCTGCTCATCTCAATAGTTTTTCTCTATCTAGTATTAAAAAAAAGTAGCATGTATTTGTTTGTCTTCTTTCACTGAAACAAATTATTCCTCGTCTTTAATCCTCATCCCTTGCACCTCTTGGCGAACCACAGCCACTTTCGAGGGTGAATCACAACTCCGGTGGCTATAGTCATCTCTGGGACGTGGTTGAAGGAAGCCCATGATTTATTCTGACACCTCTTAAAAGGGAAAGGTTTCCAAAGTCAGCATTACTTGACCAATAGAAATGCTGCACTTTGCTGAAGTCAAGAATCACATTGGGAAACACAGGCTGCTCTATTTTGACATCTTTCATCCCGAAAGTTTCTTCCATATCCCTGCATTCTTTCCACCAATGACCACATGTCTCCTTTATTGAGACAAGGCTCAATGAGGCAACCCTTTCGCTATTTTTTCTTGAAAGTTCTTTACGCTCTCATTTTCTAACATATTTGGTCATAGGAAACCTATTGTACACTAACTGAACTGCATATATCCTATGTTGGACTAACACCATTTGAACACTGTTTTAGGAATTATATATTCATTCCCATGCCTCTTGGATATACCTAATTGTTTCTGTTGCTTTGGCTTCTCCACCTTAATGTGGAAAGATATTGTAAACTTCACATCCTTAGGATATAAAAACAACCAATAATGTGTGCTGCTATGTTTCTGGTGGCTTGAAAGAGATGTCACCATAAGTCTTTGGGTATTTGAATACTTTCCGAACCAGTTAGTGTGGTTCGGAAAGGATTAGGGGGCATGGCCCTAATGGAGGGGGGTGTCATTGGAGACAAATGAGATTTCAAAAGCCTCCCACCATCTCCAGTGAGGTCTTTTTGCCTCCTGCTTGTAGTTCAAGATGTAAGCTCTCACCTGTTCCTAATGCCATGCCTTTGCTCCACAGTCATGGACTCAAACCCTCTAGAACTGTAAGCCCAATTAAACACCTTATTTGAAAAGCTGCCTTGGTCATGGCATTTCATCACAGCAATAGCAAAGCAACTAGCACAATGCTTATTTTAAAAAGGCAGCCTCTCCCATAGTAAATTCATCCAATGCTTTTCCAAACTTATGAAAACAATACCATAATTCAAGGAAAAGCAGCAGGATTCTAAACATCTGAAGATTTAGGGTCATACCCAGTCTTCACTACTCTAAGAACTGGCCTTTGATAGGACTTTTGCACACTCATGAGAAAATTAAGGCTTAAAAGAGAAACATACTCTGTTGAATCATTATGAAGATTATTTACTCAAAGTTAATAGTTAAATATATAAAATAATTTATAATGCCTCAAAATTACTTGTTTTGATAATGATATCTCAAAATTAGTTCTTTCTTGAGTCAATAATTAAATGTCTTCTCTAGGTGTAGAACTGAGAATACTCTAACGCCATTATGGGCAGGAAGTGAGTAGGACCCTTTATGCATAAAGCATTCAGCCTTGGTTAGAGATTCTCAGAGTTCCATATAAATCATTAGTTCGAAAAGCATGTGGTAAACCAGATTGCTGAGCCCACCCCAAATTCCATGGTTCCATAGGTCTGTGGTAGGTCCCCAAACCCGCATTTCTGAAAAGCTAAAAAGAGATGCCAATGCTACTAGACCACCAGCCCCTCTTGAGAAGTGGCTGGAAGAGCATGCTACATTGGCCTTTGTCATCGTTACTACAGCTCTAGCACCTATTTCTGTTTGTCATAATCATCATCTACCCAATCATCTAGTCCAGACAATGGGGCAGCATCTTATATTAGCCTTAAAATTCCATCCTTTTCTTAATACCTCTCCCTTTTGTATGTCATTTTAGAACTCATAGAAGGGCTTTCTTGCTAATCTCTTTCTCCTTCAATTTTTTCAAAGTTTTCTATTAACTACTCCCATACCAATAGGATTAAAATATGGCAATTTTATATCCACCTGTTCTACTCTGATTCACTTTTGCCCCCAGGTGGCAGGAATAAGCTCCAAACACATGACCTAAGAAATTTTAGGTCTATGTGATTTGTCCTCAGTAAAACTCAGAAGACCTAAATAAAACTCCACAGTTTTGAGACATTTGAGCTTGATTGGAGGAAGATTATTATAGGATGTGAAAATGTCATGCGCTCATTGAAGTGAAATAGCATGATATATTTATTTGGGTTATATCAAGAAGTTTGTCTTGGTTAAACCAAGGTTTCTCAGATCACTAATTCATATTTTCACCAATTTAGAAGTCTTTGCTTCTTCTAGAAACTGGTTGGGAGACTATTTTTATAAGCCCCTTTTCTCAAGGTGAGAAAATATTTGCTTAGACCTAGGTCATAAAAATCAGTAGATATAGAAATCTATAACAAGACCATATTAATTGTGAGATAGAAAGTTATGTAGCTGCCTGTATCAGATATCTGCAATAGAGCTGGACAGACTTCAAGGAGATGGATATTAGTGTTACCATCTACAGCAATTGAAAGAGAAAACTAGGAACACATGAAGACTGTTCATAGGAAGAGAAGTTGGGATTGAACTATTGGACAAGTCCAGGTAGGAAAATAAAGGCAGTGGCAATCAAAAGCCAAGAAAATATAGCCATTATGTCAAAGGGATCTTAGAAGTAACTCCAGGTGCAAGTAGAATGCAAAGTAAAGAAAGGGGAAGACAAAGAGGTGTTGGTATTCAGTTTTCTGTTTAGGGCAACTGGAGAGATGGAATCACCATTAACTAAGACATAAATCATAGGAGAGAAAGCAGCTGGGGGTTAAGGAGAGAAGATAATTAACTGGGTTTTGGTCATGCTGAGTTTGAATTGAATCTTATACAACAAAGATGTATTGAAGGTCTAGTTTATGCCAGACAACCTGCGAAGCAGGGAAGAGCCAACTGTGAAACAAGAGCGACTCCTGGGTTCATGAAGCCTATTGCTACCACTCAACACAAATGATTAAAAAATGGTGGTCAGTGGTTTGACTGGTAAGGTCCAGATCCTTGGGAGTTCACGGCCCAGGCCCCTTTTATAGTCTGTAATGGAGGAAGATGGTCCTGAAAGCTTCCCAAAGGAAGTGTCCTTGCAGTTAACCCTGAGGGATACACTGGAGTTTCAGGTTAAGGGGGGAATGATAAAAGAAAACAAATGCTAAAAAGAAGGAATCATACATGAAAAGACAGAAGTGGTAAGTGCATAAGACCTTTGAGGAACTGAAAGGAGTTCTTGAGCTGGAGTGAAGGAGTGATATAATAACTCCAGGAGGACAGATTAGACACCTGCCTATGCTTTCATAACAAAAAGACCACAAGCCCAAGTCTTTAAATAGAATAGACTCTTTTTTTTTTCATCCTAAGAAGAATACCAATGACCATATTTGAAAATATCTTAAATGATGGTGCCTTTGAGGGGGCTCTCTCACTTTTAACCCAATTTTCCATTTCTGGTCCATGGGAGATTATCTGTCTTGATCTCCAGCTGGAAAGATATAGAAAGAAGACTGATTAACAAGTGTTGGACCTCTGATGGCAAGCCTTGGGAATGGCATGTATCACTTATTCGGTTACCCCATTATCTAGAACCTAGAACTATGTGGCACCTATCTGCAAGGGATGCTGTAGAACAAAGTCTTATGCTCAGCTGTCAGTGGTGCACTCTAACAGCTTGTGTCAGAGGTCTGTCAGGGCTGAGAACAAATGTAGCCCCACAAGGAGACATTAAGCAGAGAGAAAGAGAGAGAGAGAGAGAGTCCTTGGAACATACAGCTCTAAATGAGAAGTTTCCATTAAGCCTCCCTCCCCTCAGAGCTCAGAGTACCCTGTAGAAGAGGAGGTGGGAAGAGTGTAAGAGCCAGAGGGGATGGAGGACATCCAGAGAACAGGTCCTCTGAAACAATTGAGCAAGGCTCATATAAAGTGACAGAGTTTAAAACAGGAAGACAGGGCCAACACAGGTCTGCACTGGATCCTCTGTGTGTATCTTTTAGCTTTCAGCTTAGCATTTTTATGGGAATCCTGAGTGTGTGAATAAGTGTGTCTTTGATTCTTGTGCCTGATCTTAGGGCTCTTTTCCTTCTGTTGGGTTCAGCCTTTATGTGATGACTTTTGTTTTATCTTATTATATTTTATTTTGTCACATATGGTTGTATCTCTTAGAAGCCTGCTCTTTTCTAATGAGAGACAGAAAGGAACTGGGTCCAGAGGGGAGGAGAGGTGGGAAGGGACTGGGATGAGTAGAGGGAGGGAAATTTGTAATCAGGATATAGTATATGAGAAAAGAATCTATTTTCAATAAAAAAGAAAATAAATTAAAAAATAAAAACAAGTCTGTCAAGGCAAGGACTGAAGAATGATAGCAAGGAGTTCAAACTGTATCTTAAAGCAACTTAAGGATAGATATAAGGATAAAGAGAACATGGGAATAATTGTAGAAAGCACCATAGAAAGGATTAAACAGTAGTAAACAGTAAGACAAAGTGACTAGTTAGGATGAATGAAGTACAAATTTCTGTATGATAAAGTAAATGGATTGTGGTGCCATATGCAAGAAATAATGTGGGTGTAAGTGGGTCCACAAGAAGACTGGTGGTAGGGTTACTTGAGTTCATTTCTTAAAGAAACACTTAAGCAGTTTTAAATGTGGATCTAAAGAATCCAAATAATGCCTCTTAGGACACAATAAGAAATAGGAAATAATTGGATCTTTTCTCTGTTGCTCACTCATGAAGAATACAAAAACAGATGGCCCATAACCAAGAACTGAACATTGAAGGGAAAGAAATTGAATACTAAAGGGACCATCCAATCTTAATGCAATAAAACATTGACCAAGAAAATGTCAAGAGAAAAAGATTTTGAAGATGCCAAGGGAAGTGAGAGATTCAAGAAGGAAGGGGCAGGAAAATCTCACCGTAACTGAAATATACATAGAGATTTATAGGTGCCACATAAGATCATTGTTGGCATCCTTTGTAACAACACAGTGAACTTATGGTCTTTCATAGACTCTTGTTTTACAGTGAAGAACCGGAAACACTGGGAACCTAGTTGTTTAAGCACATATGGTACTTTAGGGATCAAATGTAGGAAGCCTGGCTCTTATTACATGGAACCCAAAGACAAATGAAAGTGTTGGAAGTAAATACTAAGAAGAGTCTGAATGCAGCCAAGATCTAAACAGTTTAGATAGCAGACCAGTGAACTACAATACAGGAAGTAATTACGACGTCTATTGAGTTTGGGAAACTGCATATACCAACCCTTTTCTTGAGAACTTAAAATGCATACTAACTTAAGAATATGCGAAAAATGCCGAAGGGGGGGAAAAACGGTTTGGGGTTGTATAGATTTATATATATATATATATATATATATATATATATATATATATATATACTGAAAGAAACAATAGGCTGAAAAATATTTCAGGAGATTGGTAGATTGGTTTCGCTGGTGGGTAAAACAGATGAAAAATGTAGACTAGATCTTAATATATTTGCACATTAGAGGAAACAAAAAGGAAAAACAGTAGCTCCTATGGGCTAGGGTAGCCTACACTTTCTCCCAGTCTTTCTGATGGGGAAAAGACTCTGATTAACTCCATTAGTGCATGTGTGTTCCACACTTACGTGCATCACCCCCATAGCGGTCACCACATGCATTGTTTCACTTGCTACATAGAAGTCCTATTCCGTACTGAGGGCAGAGTTCTACATTACAGTCTTTAGATTGTATTGCACCGTCAACGTTATCAAATGCACCAGGTAGTCTACCTAACACCTCACTGACATATCATTACGTGTACTTAATAAGTAGATGCTAGATAGTAACTATCCCACATTGCAGGTGAGAAAATTAAGGCTGAGGTTAAACAAATCCTAGTCACTGCCAGATAGAGGTGGCGCACGCCTTTAATTCCAGCACTCATGAGGCAGAGGCAAGCGGCTCTCTGAATTTGAGTCCAGCCTGGTGTACAGAAAGAGTTACAGGACAGCCAGGAATACACAGAGAAACCCTGTCTTGAAACACAAAAGCAAAACAAAAATATCATAGTAACAGCTGCTGAATGAGTTTTGATTTTACCCCAGGTCTGTAACCCCCACTGGGTCCACATTATCATTCTCCACAGAGTAGAATCAAAAAACTATTTTCTGAATAGGTTAGTGAGCAAAGAAACATAAAAGAAAATTTTGGTAAACTGTGGCCAATTTTCTGAATTCATTTCCATTAAAATTAAAATAAGACACTATTTCTTCTAACTGACTATCCATCACTGAAAGTATAAGGTAAGCCAGACAATAGCTTGCTCCTAGTGACTTAAAGGTAATTCAGGAAGTGTCAAAATGTTACTAGCGCAACAGAATTTCCTCTAAGCAAAGACTGTTTTTCATTTCCTCTTGAAGACTGGTTTTAAGCCTTCCCCTTAGCCCCAGATATTAAGGGAACAGCTATACCGTGGCATGTTGACTGGATAAACATCATATTTCCTCTTTATCACCTTTCCCCCAAGTAGTACTGTATTGAGTTATAGGGTTATTCATTGTGTCCTCTACAGAAATACTTTGAAAAATTGGGTCTTTGTAGTAATATTGACAATGAAAGCAGATGTTGTCACCTCCCATTAACATTAATTTAATCATGATTCACTGTGATAGACAACTAATATACTCTGTGGTGGGCCTTCCTAGAAGAAACACAGAGCAGGCAGAAATAAATACCATTGCAGACCATATAAGTGAGACAACATTTTTGGGAATATTAAACGTAAGCTGAATACTTGTGTGTTTTCTTTTATCAGTAATGAAAAGTACCTAATTTGTTCTATGCTAGGAAGACCATTGTGGAGTATGGTTAATTGGTCTTGAAAGACAATTAATATCTGTCAGGAACATGTAGAAAACACACAGGTTTTGCAAACAGTCAATCCCTTTGCCCTGTTTTCTCTGTTGTTCTGTTTATTGTGCCCAGTTCATGTGCTCTTTTGCCATAATAATCTCTAGCTAAATGGTAATTGCTCTATTGACGGCATTACTGTACATTTTTGACAGATCATTATTCATCCTTAACCACTTGACCTGGAATAAATGTTAAAGCAATTACCACCGAGAGCTTTTCTATGAGAAAATTGAGGCAAAGTTTAGAGATAATCAAAATGCAAAGCTGATCATGATAGCAATTGGAAAAATGGCAAATCCTATTAAACAGATTTTTATTAGCCAAGTTGATGCCAGTAGATATTATCTGGTAATTTAGTCTTATTAAAAAGAAAATAAAGCAGCTAATTGTTTACTATTCTAGAACTTATTCCAGCTTGCAATTTGCAACTGAAATTAGGCTTTATGTGGCTCATCTATTTTGTCACATTGAAATATGAAATCATCTGGTACAAAGCACATCTGCTTGGTGCCTCTTACATTCATTGGGAAAAAAAAATCCCTAATTCAATATAGTTTGTACCTGTTGAGGCATTATGAATGAACTAGTCTATAGGAACCAATGTAAAATCTAATGTTCACTATGTTTTATTATATGGAATATTCAAGTCTTCATTTCTAAGGTTCAATTTTATTCCTGATTTATCTTACTTTATATTCAAACATTGACAAAACTGAATTTTTTCCTTAATAAAAGTCAGAGTGTAATGAGCTTTTGCAAATACTACCAATGTATGTGCCAGTCATTGGAAATAAGAAATTGTATTACAGTTTGAACCTCAACTTCAGTATATACATTGAAGGAACAATGGTAAAATTTCCAATGTATTTGAAGATAAATTCTTTTCAAATTTTGAAAGCAAAATATTAAATCAGTTGTATAATGGTGAGAGAATATTAAATAACATAAAATGGCTTTTTACCATTCATGAACATAACATTTTTTGCCAGTCTTAAACTTCTTCGACACCCTTGCATGTTCAAGAGATAACTATTGACTCTTAGTCCACATACCTGTTCTTTCTCTTTCACTTTTCAAATGGCTAATAGAAAAGCCACAAGAAAATAATATTCAGAGGGGGTGATTGTGAATAAATTGTCTTTTTCCCATAAAAAATCTCACAGAAAGTTATGAAATTATTTAAGACAACCACACTTGACAAAACCCCACTTTAATTTCCCCACCAAACTCCCTTTTGCCCCCTCGTACTTAAAGGCTGTTATGTTAAAAGCCTGGCGTGATTCCGAGTCTCTGGTCTAGTACCTTGAGCAAAGCTGTAATCAAAAGTGTGCACAAAGAGACAGAAAGTCTTAAACAGATAGTGTAAAGTTTTAGTGCCCCCCACTGAATCATGAGCCCTGTTTGAAAACTATCATTAAAATTCAGAAAACCGATTACTGATATGCAGATACGGTTACCTTGGGAGGCGCAGTTATCGGCGTCTGCTCCAGTTCCTTGCCTTCATTTCTATATTAATGGAGTTTTTTTCCAGAGCTAATGAAAGGAGAGGCTTTCTTTTAATAAGTCCATAAAACATTGAGTAGATTTTTCCTTCTTTCTTTCGCCATTTCCACTCCCAAAAGAGTCTTCCTGCACGTCCGGAAAGGTACACATTTGGCACTCGCAGGGCTGGCAGTTTATAAAGACCACATTTTGCATCTTCATTCCTGGACTTGGCCTTATCAAAACTGATAATGCGTGCGGTAACAGGCTCGAATTGTTTCAAAAATATCCATACAGTAACATCACTGCTTTTTAAAGGGGGACGGGGGACAGGACGGGACGGCTCGAGGGATGTCGTAACG
>CABHPP010108406.1:22070-45083 GCA_902168425.1 Peromyscus attwateri
TAATTTATTTTACATCCTGACTGCAGTTTCCCCTCCCTCCTCTCCTCCCAGTCTCTCACTCCTTCTCCATTTCTATTCAGGAAAGGGCAGGTCTCCCATGGTTATTGACAAAATTGTAGTAAGACCAAGTACCTCCCCTTGTATTTAGGCTGAGCAAGGCAACCTAATATAAGGAATAGGATCCCAAAAGCCAGGAAAAGTCAGAGACAGCCCGTGCTCCCACTGTTAGGAGTCACACAATAAGACTAAGCTACACAACATATATATATATATATATATATATATATATGTGTGTGTGTGTGTGTGTGTGTGTGTGTGTGTGTGTGTGTGTGTGTATGTATGTATAGGGCCTAGGTCAGTCCCATGCAGGTTCCCTGACTCTCGTTTCAGTCTCTGTGAGCTCCTATGAACCCAGGTTAGTTGATTCTGTGGGTTGTCTTGTGGTATCCTTGACCCCTCTGGCCCCTACAACCCTTCCAATCTATGATTATCATTAGACTTCATTACACTGACATTTTTTTTTCCTCCAGTCATGTTTGGTTCTATCCTAGGTCTCTGGGCCATTCAGCCTCCGGGTCCTTAGAATGTTGAAAAAACAGTTATCACCTACACTGGTGAGTGTCTGGAAAAGTTATTTTCTTTCAAAGCCCCTGGGACTCTATCAAATTAGTTTCTTTTGTGAAATCATCTGGTCACTTTCAGAGAAAGGATCTGGTTATATAATGTGATGCTTAAGCTTATCATCACTTATCTGAATGATGTTTCATATATAAGTCAGCCATCTTAAAGTTATCTTGAAATCCAGCATCTCTCCTGTTTTCTATTTGGAAGTTATTTATCATGTTCCATCATGGTGGTATGTGTGGAAGTGTTTGTTACAGATAGCTTCTGTCTTCAGGTATACAGTAGGAAGCCTCCACTGTTGAACAGCCCCAGAACTTTCTTCAGGTAAATTTAGAAGTTACTCCTTCGAACATATGAAATGTGACTGCTTCTCCCAGCTTTCAACACTCTCTTGAGTCAAGACACTCTCTTGCATTCTCTACAGATTTTGTCTGTGATTTCCTTTCTCTGCAGAGCTACTAAAACAATAAAAAAAATTACTAAGATTATTTCCTAGGCCACCCTCAACCACCCATGTCCAGCCAATGGGTCTCATTTAGAAAAGGACTGAGTGTTCAAGGTCCATATGCAGGACCAGCTACCTAGGCATCTAACCAGAGCAGCTACTCAGGGTCCTGGATTCATAAGATCCCGATGCTTGGACTTAACGCTTTGCACTGGAGCTCATCAGTTCTCACAATACCTCTTCGAATTTGAGTTTTGGAAATGAAGGCCAGACAGACAAGGAGGTGTGTATTCAGGGCTTAGAACCTCAGTTCATGGGGTTCTATCACATCAGTGCCTGCCTCCCAGGATGGGTTTGGCTGCTTGCTCCCCACTCTTTTGTATACCAGCTTCCACCCAACCTCATTCTTTCTGCCTCTGACAACTGAGCAAAAGTCTGGCACCTGATGAGGATCTGGACCTGGCTGGTAACCACAGTGCTTTGAAAAGTGATTAGGTTAAGGAAAGGAAGCCATCCCCTCACTCCCATAATCTCAGTACTGAGTATCTCTCAACAAAATAATTGAGATCCCTTGGGCACCACCTCTCATCCATTATGGAGTAGAAAAGCCCATGAGAAGGCTTCCCCATACCCTGAGGACACAGTAGAGCCCATTAGTCTACAGTCATTGGCAGGAGAAAGAATCCTGGAGTCAATGAACTTCCCATATGTATCCAGAATGGAATCCCTTGATCTCACGAGGTGTGTGCTCATCTCTGAGTGTGCTCATTCACAGGGAGAGGCCATAAATAGCAAATAAAACCACCATGATAGACTTAAAAGAAAAAGGTTTTTAACTCTGTACCCTTAAACTATTTACTATTTCTTGATTCTAAACATTTCTGTTTTGTACAGGGAATCCTATGTGCTCAGTCTTCCTTATGTATCATCACTGCCCCCTGTAGCAGGAATCTTAAAAGGTCTTATTAATAAAATCAAACCTGGAGCCAGGTATTGGGGTGAATTCTGGAAGATCAGAGAAGCAGAACAAGCCACAGCCACCTCACCTTGCCAGTTCCTCAGCTGATCCTATTTCCTCAGACTGGAAGCCTCTCAGTCTTCATCCAGAATGAATCTCAGCTGAACTGTTGCTCAAAAGCCTAAAAGCTTAACCAGCTTAGTTCCTGGTCCTCACGCCTTATATACCTTTCTGCTTTCTGCTATCACTTCCTGGGATTAAAGGCTCACTTCCTGGGATTAAAGGTGTGAGTCACCATGCCTGGCTGTTTCCAGTGTGGCTTTAAACTCACAGAGATCCGGATGGATCCCTGCCTCCCAAGTGATAGGATTAAAGGTGTGTGTGCCACCATTTTCTGGCCTCTATATCTAGTGGCTGTTCTGTTCTCTGACCCCAGATAAGTTTATTAGGGTGCACAATATTTTGGGGAACACAATACCACCACAGTACCCCATTCTGCATCTCATCAGCTCCTGCCCTGATTTCCTCCAGTGTTCCTCTCAGGCAGTCCAGAGCTGAAGGTCAGAACATGTCAACCTCAATCCTGGTATTCAAGCTCTCCTTTTCTGTCTCCCCTGCCAGAAACACCATGTCCCCCACCATTTCTTTGATGTCTTTTTGCCTCAAATATCACCCCGTAGAAACTAATTCCTAAGAATCACCATCTTCCCTGCACGGTATGGATATGTGTACCCCTCCCCACCCCGACTAATCAAGCTTTATCTCCTTACTCAGCTTTGCTTCTCTTTAGACCCCAAAGTCAGCTAACTCACAGTGGGCATGTGCTCTTCTGTATACTAGACTGACTGTATGTTGACGATTACAGAGGATTCTTTTCCTACCTGTGTTTTCAAGAAATCTGTGCTGAACAACACTAGGTGGTCCAGGCACAACTCATCGCAGAAGCGAGATGGGAGGTGAGGCACCAACAACCTCTGAGTCCGTTCCACCAGACGTCAGGGATGCTTTTAAAGGCAATCTGATCTTTCCCGTGCCCCACTGGGGCCGTATGAATCAGCAGCCCAAGTTTGGAAGCAGTGGTTCCACAGATGCCTCCAATGTTTACAGCTTCCCGGCCAATTTCTCCAGCCCTGTGAACTGCTCTTGTTTTCCTTCAAGTCCATCGAATCCTATTTCACAGGAAACATTTGATGATGACGAGGAGATCTTCCAGTCTGTGTTCGTCTCTGCCATGACTAGACTAGTTTATAAATTATGTCACTTAAGGATTCTTGGAGTTATTCAAAGTCACAATAAGTAAGCAATAGTAAATTAGCAGTCCCACAGTAAAGTCAGGGTCCCTGTGTTTGTAAGTTACACAGTTGTGTCTCTCCACAAAATGAACTTTGGATCTGGGGCCACCAACGAGGCAGAAAAGAATCTAATGCATAAATCACTAAAAACAATAAATAATTAAGCAAATTAAATAAAACTATCAAGCAGTACAAAGCAGGCAAACCTCTGTGGACATGGGACCATAGTCCAGTGTACTCTGTTTATACATCCTCAACTCACCAAAGGATTGGTATTTAATACTCAAAGAATTCAGTCTCTTTGAGCTATCTTTAAGCAATTATACCTGCCTTATTTGAAGCCAGAGGAAGACCCTTCTAGAGGGAGCTATTGAGGTCATGTTTACCCTTGCAGGCAGGCTTCTGTGCTTCACTATCTTGTCATCATGAGCCATGTGCCTGGTCAGGGGGCCTGTAAATCACACCACTGGCCACAAGAGTGACAAGCTGTGCATGGAAATAAATAGCTAAGACACAGTGGGAGGAAGAAAGACTTTTTCAAGACATGTGTTCTTCTCAAGGAAGTATCTTCCAGAAAGAGTTAAGTTATTTTATGCTTTGCATAAAAAACAGGGCCAAATATTAGCCCCAACATCTCTGCCAGTGTTTGAGAATTTGTAATGCTTTTTTCTTGTCACAAGTAGACATGTGGTGTTGGCACAGTTCCATACAGGAAGAAAACTCCATAAATAACAGAAAACTGACCTAACAACCAGCACAAATGAATTTGGCTTGGTTCTTGAGTTCATCAAGGTCCTGTTTTCCAGGGCAGAGAACACATAGTAATTGCCATTGACATTGATTTCCAGACCCCCATGTTTGAGCTGGTCTTTTAAGAACCAAGTCACCAACAGCATACAACTGTGTACATTGGCTACAATTGATTGGTTGGATTAACCATAACCCTGTAGGTCTTACATGTGATGCTATTTGTTTTCCTTTTTGGTTCTGAAGTTCTTGTCTTCTCCCCTCTTATGATAAACCATCTTTAAAGTTATGTAGTTCATCAGGGTAATTGTCTTTTGCATAAAAATACAGCATTTGACAGGCATGAGCCTTCTTGGCAAACTTCATCTGTGTGTATGTATATATGTACATATACATGAATACAAGTGTGTGAATATACTCTATAGAATATGCATTTGAGTTAAGGCTGAGACAAGAGATGAATGGGGAGTGATGGTCAGGGTCAGCGGCAGCAGGCCACATGTATGAGTGAGCCTGGATATGCCTATTACAGAATTTCCTCTGGTCATTAATCCATACAAATTCATTATTTGAACCTTGTTTTTTCTCAGATGTTCATTAAGTCAGATATATTCTATCCCAATATGCATAATTAAAATTTGAGCTGTTCATATAGCCCTGCTCTGTGTCATCATGTTGCAAAGTTAAATAACACAGAATGTGGATCAACGTAACTGTATTGATAAAGGTAACACACTCGGTAGCAAAACCACAGGCTGGAACTGGAGAACTTGCTTTCCTTGGCGGCTTCATGGACCATTTAAAATGCAAAGGAGAAACAATCATCACTTCAATTCAATAAAGCACTAGTGCCACTAAGTCCCCTATGCAGACAGAAACTTTGTAAGACATTCCAAGGAGACTTAATTAGAGCAAGAGCAGTCCATTTCACCCATCCATTTCACAAAACAATGCCTCCTCTACCACCCTTTTGCCAAACAGAAGATTCAACACCATTTTTTATTGTTCTTACTAATCACATCTTTTATAGTGACATGAATTAAAAAGAGCTTAGATTTGCTCTGTGTCAATAATTTCAACACTTTTGTATCTCTACTTTGGCTGTGATGAAACTTTTTATTGCCATCTGTTTGCCCCTAGACTTTCCATCCTCAAAGTATTGAAATAGCCAGGTTTAATGGTTCATACCTATAATCCCAGGATATTGAAGATTCTGGGAGAGGAGAATCCTAGGTTCAAGGTGAGCCTGGGCTACACAGTGAGTTTGATGGCACCTATTCTCAGCCCTTTTCATTCAGCCTCTCTCTAACCATTTTAGAAAGCAGAGCACCTCGCCTCTGTCACCATCTGTACTTCATTTTCATGTCACTCCTTCCTCTCGGTCCATGAGAAGCAGGCACTTTTTCCTATTTCCACCAGTATTTGTCAAATGAACAAATGAATGAGTGCTATGAATGGGAAGGACAGCCAGGCATGACAACAAATGAAATATTTATATCAAGAGCAGATGGCAAAAAGGACAGACTTTGTTGAACAAGTGGCATCTATGTAGACATCTGAAATTCAGTGGGAACTGACAAAATGACAAATATTGAGGTAGGCTCACTGTGTGATGGGTGAGCAAAAGCTGACTATGATCCCCCAAGCACTACCTTCCACAAGTCTATTCTGTGAGGGCATTACCATCCCTCCGCTATTCCTTTCTCTGCTTCCAAAATGCCAGAAGTGTCCTACTCGGAGCTGAAAAGCAACCTTTCCTTCTAATCTGAGAGCAGACCTTGGCAAATAGAAGATATTTAACTGTATTAGCCACTACCATCTCATTGCCACTGTTTACATATGAACCAAGAGTTGGCTATGCCCTAAGTATAGACTTAGTGGCATCCCTGCCAGAACCAGAGGGAATGGAAGCCCCATCAGGTGAGAAGCATCTCCTTTAAAGGATTGGAATCCCTTGCTAAGCAGTAGAACAGGGCGATCATTGCTACCATTTCATCTAGGCTCATGCTCACTTCTCAAACATGTACCAGTTCAGGAGATTCTAGAAATTTTAAGAGGTGGTACCTAGCTGGAGAAAGGGGATTACAGGGGTAATGGGTCTGAGGTTTATACCTTTACCCCATTCTCTTCTGTTCTCTGATTGTCATTTATCATAAAATGAGGAACCGCCACACACACACACACACACACACACACACACACACACACACCCCTCATGACATCATTCTGGTCTTTCCAAGTGCATGAACCCAAATGACTATGGCAGTGCACTGCTCTCAATCTTCCTAAAGCTTACTATGGTTGGTGACCCCCAATCATAAAATTATTTTGTTGCTACTTCATAACTGTAATTTTACTACTTCTATGAATCACAATAAATATCTGATATCCAGGATATCTGATACACGACCCCCAAAGGGGTCACAACCCACAGGTTGAGAACTGCTGGACTATGGGTTGAAGTCTCTGACACTGACTCAGAACAAATATTTGCTCCTCTAAATTATTTTGTCGCAGCAATGAGAAAACTAGCTAAAGTGAAATAAAGAATGCTCCAAGATGCAGCTTTGCATTATTAAGGAAGATGTGTTTTACAGTTGCTGTAGATATTTCAGACACTCTTCCTTGTTTCTAAAAGTGCTTGAAGCTTCACCTTGTCAGCAGTCAGGGAAGAAACACGCCCATTGAGATTGTGATATACAGGGTGAAAATTGTGACACACTGTAATCAGTAATAGTAATTACTAATGTTTATTTTTTACATACCACGGGCAATACTTTAATGAATGTGTTTTATTGTAACTATTACCTCATTGTGACCCTTGCAAAGCCCTAGGAAATTGTATTCCCATTTTATAGAAGGAAAATCCACCCCGATTTCCCACATAACAGGAAATCAGGATGGCTTCTCTAGAACAGTCAAGCCAAGGAAAACAGGAGATCAGCAGAGAGCAGGGGAAACCTGGCAGGAAATAACACCACTGGCCTCTTTATAATTCAGCACCAAGAATGTTTGCACTTACATGAGTCTCTAGTAATGTGGCAACTGAATCACTTCTCAGAAATGCCCATGGTCCTTGAAGCTGACTTGCTTTCTCTTGCTTCTGACTCTAGATCTGTTCATAAACACTGCCACTTGAAGGTTGTCTTAATAGGAATTGTAGCCATTGGTAGACATATGTGTAGTCTTGGTGCTCTGTAACACCTGTGCACAGAGTTATAATTTCAGTTTGATTATCTTATCATCCCGAAACAAGGGCAAGTAAAAGTTCTATTCCATTTTTATAAAGACAATTGAAGCTTCACGATGTCCTTAGTCACCATTGTCGAACAGCACAACTGGGAGCTAACACCCCAAACTCAGGTTCTCCAGTCTAATACAGTTAAGTATTTTAATAAGATGGAGAGCTCGGGTCTCTAAAAAAGATAAAATTCCGTTTTATAGCCACATATTGGATATCCAAGGAATCTATAAGGACATATCACACAAAGCAGAGATTGGTGGTGAGCTGGGGTTTAGCCAACACCAAATATTCTCAGACTCACTACAGTCAACTCCATGATTTCTTGGCATGACTTTCATATGCCAAGAAATAGGCTTTGGAAAAACTCAATGGGAATCTTCAGGCAAATGTTGTTTTCTTTGATACAGCTTTAATTCAGCCTGCCTGGTGATCAGAACTGTATCTTTAACATTTCACCTGAAAAGAGAATTCTGTGTGTTCTTTTATAAAATAATATCCAGTGGTCAAGGCTTGGGGCCATTTTTCTGAACCTGATAGAGAAAAGAATGAAGTCTCCTGAACTTGCCAGACTATAGTTGACTCGTCCTGATAGTTTACCAGAAAAGGAATTCAGACTGTAGTGGCCCGGATTCCCTGTGGAATGCCCCTCTGAGTCTGGGGAAATTCATGTCATCACTCTTCTCCCATTCAGGAGTCATGGATGTTTGTAGCTTCCATAGTCAGTCAGAGGTCATGTGAGAACAAACAATGGAATTCCTGCTCCCAAGGACAGAGGAAGACTATGGTTTCATTTCCCAATCAGAATTCACACAGTTTCCACCTCAGACATTTGTTTTCCAAAGCACTGCTTAGATTTGAATGCTATGGTGTAGACACTCATTGCTGCTCTTCCTGTGGTTTCCAAGGGACTGGGATATGACAAACAAAAACTGCACCCTGCAGACTCAAACCTGCAAGCTTCCAGCTTGAGAGTAAAGCCCCTGAAGAGCCCTGGACCCTTACTGCATACAATGCTGTGCTCATGTAAGACAAGTGCTTCATCACTGCAGATGCAACTTGGAACCCTGAGTGCTTTGCAGCTACAACCTGTAAGTCTTTAGGCCAGTAACAGTTGGGGAGGATGTGTAGGGACATAGAAGAGAAAGGTGTAGTTCTCGGAAACAACTGGGAAGAGAAAGCAGTAAAGAGAAGGCATCAACTACCACCTCAAAGAAACCTCCCTGGTCACATATGCCATAAAAATACCTTCCTTTCCACACTCTCTGTCCTTCCCCTTGGTTATTGTGTCATTCTGGAAATATATAATTTCATTGCACAACAAATCACTTCTGGTGGGACACTCTTGCTCATTTGGTTGACACCTGGAATCCTCATATCACAAAATGATACCATCTCTGTGAATCAGCCCTGTTATCTATATATCCATATTGCCAATGTTGGCCAAAAAAAACAAAACAAACAAACAAACAAAAACAATAGAACAGAGGATAGCCATCCAGCTTGTTTAGCATTATCAGTTTGCATGGATATTCCCACAACTCCTTGCAATCTAAAGCCATCTTCTTCCCCTGCTGTCTTGTGTGAAACCAAGTTAGAAATTATCAGGGGCTATTCTTTATTTTTTTGAATACGACCAAACTATCACTGATGCAAGAACAGAGCACCCCACTTTTCAGCTGCTAGGGAAAAGCACTTCTGAGAAGGGAACCGCTTTTGGTGACTAGCTCACCTTGTTTTCATTCATTGGCAGCCATAATAAATAAAATTAATTAATTAATTAATTAATTAAAAGAACACTTGCCGAAGAAATTGACTACATCATAACTAATGACCAACTGATCAGCATACTGAAAACTACTCTTAGCTCACCACCAATATAAACCCTATGACTTCAGTGTAGCATGCCGGCTTCTCTCCTTGTCTCTCCAGAATGCACACATGCCTATTTGTCACAGGACACAGTGATGACAGTGCAATGCAGACTGCTGCATCTGATCTCTAGCCTAGGTAAAGACTCAGGGGGCAGCAAGCTCCCTGTTCATGTCATATGTACAGGAGGAAGAAGACAGAGGAGGAACATCCACTGAGACGTCATCATGGAGTCATTACAGCTGTGTCATCCCATCCCAAAGAGTTCAAATTCCCCAAGAGATAGTAAGTGCTGTTCTCATTTTAAATATTAGAAAATAAATGATGAAAAGGTTCAATAAACTGACCAAATATCATACACTAAGCCTTGAATTTCTCCGAGCCTAGATCCAAAAAATCAAATCCTAGGCTCTCTCTATTGCACCCCTCTTCCCAAATCTGCAACACAATCAGAAAGTGTTGGGAAATGCTTAAAGGTTAACATTTTATCTTGAGAGCAAGAATAAGTCATAAGTTTACTTTAAACCTTTCCTCTTATATATAGCACCTTGGAAAGAATGTGGGGTAAAACTTAAGCTAAGAAGCCGAGTAAGAATGTTCCAGGGGCAGGTTGATAAGATCTGGAAATAGGCATGTCTCAGCTAGGATATCTTGGTTTTAAAGACAAAAAACAAAAACAAAAAACCTAGCTGTGGAAACTATCTGAGAACTTTGGGAGCTCTTCCACTGACAAGGATTTTAGAGGCTTACTTGAAGAGTACGGATTGAAAAATGTAGCATAAAAAAAACAAATGCCCTGAAAGCTAAAGGACAAAAAGTACTTGTTGAGACACAAGAAGTGGCCTCAACCTTTTAACTTTCTACTCAATTCCAGAGACCTGGGACCTGACAGCTACCCATCAAATTAGTTCGCATGCCAGAATTCCAGTTTGATGGCTGGAGAGAAAGGACTGTGCACTCTGATTCCATAATAGAATGCAGGCACCTGGAGTTGTCTTCTGAGAGGACACACAGTAGCCTAGAGCTACACAGGTAGAAATTAGAGGGATATCCAGAGGTGGGAAGGAGCCAAACAGACCAGAGATGTGTAATGTCCACTGGGAATACTACCATGAAATTTAAGGAATAGCATCCCAAGGGCTATAGCCATCAAATACTTAGTGAGAGCCTATGATAAGCCAGGCAGTAAGTCAGTGATATTAGAGACAGAAGGCCATATACAGATTCTTACAAGAGGGCACATAGGCCAGGCGGTGGTGGTGCATGCCTTTAATTCCAGCACTCGACAGGCAGGGCCAGGCAGATCTCTGTGAGTTCGTGGCCAGCCTGGTCTATAGAGTGAGATCCAGGACAGGTACCAAAACTACACAGAGAAACTCTGTCTTGAAAAACCAAAAATAAAAGAGGGCACACAGAACACAGGAGTCAATCATTAGAAAAGTAAATGATGTCACTAATTTACATATGTCAAGCATTAGATAGATGGTGCATATTACAAGGCTTTGAGATTCAGAGAATGGAGAGATTGATGAATCCAAAAGGATTAGAAAAGTTACCCCAAGGGTAAGTAACTTTAAATACTATGCATTGAGCACTAGACTGGCAAAAGAAACACTTGCTAGGCTGATAAAATGGTCTGAGCAGAAGCAAGGCAATTCACTATACAAGGTAGCTTTAGGAACTAGTGCATCAGGGGTCTAGGAAAAAGAATTCACACAAAGTGCCATTCCTGAATGGAAGATATATTTAAAATGCACCAACATGGAGGTCTTTTCTTCATTACCTGACCTCAATTACTTACTCAGCAGTACTCAAGACCACAGAGTGAAGAAAAGAAGGTTCTCCCTCTGCAGGGCTGTTGGGCTGGGTTCAAATATGACAGTAATGGTGTAAGAGAAATGAAGCAGAACTAACCCTGAGATAGGCTGGTATCAAATGCCAAGGTCCCAACTACCTTCCTAGACCTTGGCCACTTGGCTTGGCCCAAACTTACCCAGTTCGATATCAGTCTCCCCAATGCCCTGGGCTACTCTCCAACCTCCCTTCATCCTCTCTTCTCCTCCTTCTTGCCATCCCTCAGTAATACTGCCTCTCCCCACAGGAGGATTAGTGGATCCAGTACAGGGAGTCTCTTGCACACTGGCTAATCAATGTAGAGGTTTTTTTTTAATTTTATTTTATAATTTGATTTAATTTTACATATCAACCACGGATTCCCCTGTCCTCCATCCTCCTGCCTCCCCTGCCCTTCCCCCAGCCCACCCCCCATTCCCATCTCCTCCACGGCAAGGACTCCCCTAGGATTGGAAAAAGCACAGGGACAAATAGCCAAACTAGTGGAAACACATGAACTATGAACCAATAGCTGAGGAGCCCCCAACTGGATCAGGCCCTCTGGATAAGTAAGACAGTTGATTAGCTTGAACTGTTTGAGAGGCACCCAGGCAGTGGGACCGGGACCTGTCCTTAGTGCATGAGCTGGATGTTTGGAATCTGTAGAGTCTTTTTCCAGCAGCTTGATTTATACCAGAATCGTAGCTCTGACCCTGACTTTTCTTGTCTTCAAAGTACTTACTTCTTTTAAGGCAGTGGTTCTTAACCTTCCTAATGATGTGACCCTTTAATACAGTTCCTCATGCTGTGGTGACGCCAGCCATAAAATTATTTTGTTGCTACTTCACAACTGTAATTTTGCTACTATTATGAATAGTAATGTAAATGTCTGATATACAAAATATCTAATATGAGACTCCTGTGAAAAAGGTCATTTGACCCCTAAAGGGGTCACAATCCACAGGTTGAGAACCTCTGCTTTAAGGGCTGCTACAGATACTAAGAAAATAAAACAAAACAGTGTGTCTGGGTATTGTGAATAATGCTGCAGTGAGCAGTGCTAATGTTCATTGTGGTGATATGCGTTCAGTGTACTAATATTTCTTCCATACTCTCATTTCTATTTGAAATTCTAGAAAGAAAATGTCTACCTGGTTTGCTCAACCCCCCCATTCTGTCTCCCCTCCAGGCCCATGTTAAGTCCTAACTATTCTGAAAATGCCTCCTGTTGCTCTAGGTATTCCCTCATCAGGCTCTGATCCCTGAGTTCCCTAGTGATGCTTAGCTGTTAGCAGGGCATCTTCAGAGCTGGCTCTAGAACGACCATGAGCCCACATGTGGGTTACCCCTTCTCTGGAGGCTAGCACTGACCCACCAGCTGCAAAATGGTATCAACAATAGGTAAATATAGATGTAAACTTTTCCCCAAAACAATGTAAAGTGTTGAGTCGTCTACTTTTAAAATCAAAGTATTATAAAATACAGATCCTTTATATATATATATATATATATATATATATATATATATATATTTAAAAATCAGACTCTGACCATCTTCTCAATGTGCCATAAGGATCTGAGTAAATGACAGACTTCTAACATGCAGACCCTGCTTACTGAATACTGAGTACTGAATATTATCTATAAGATTATTTAATATCTAATACCACCCTAGACATTTTGTTTGTACCATCTCACTCAAGTCTGAGAATGGACCCATGTGATTATACTGATTTTGATAAGAAGTGTCTCTACAAAAGCCTTGGGTGCCTGTTGTTGGACTTTTAGGGAGAGGTTGGATCATGAAGGCTTTGACCTCTACGAATGGATTCCTAGCTTAATAGCATTGTTGGGAAGGTAGAAACTACCAAGATCAGGCTCATCTAGAAGCAGGTCATTGGGGTTATGTCCTTCAGGGTTATACGTTGTCCTCAGCTCTGTCTGTTTCCCATCTCTCAGGAGATGTGCAGTTCAGTTCCACACACCCTTCCTGTGATATTTCACACATCCACAGGTCAGAACATGGGGGGACCACAGGCTGTAAGCTCTGAAATTATGAGCCAAAATGCAACTGCATCCTTCAAAGTTGATTCTTTCAGATGCTTTGCCACATTCATGGAAACCAGTACCACTGTGTATAGTTACATCTGTTTCACATTAAAAGAAACTTTTCAGCATTGAGTGCTCTATTTAAAATCTCATAGCCAGTCAGTGCTAGACTTAACATCGCACCGAGTTCTGTCAAGCCCAAATCACGTGCTCTTAGTAAAAAACAATTTCTTTGGCTTGACTAAGAATTTTTCTTTTAAGGCCTTTAGCCCTGCTGAATTTCCCCACCAACAGTTCTTGTCTCTGAGATTTTGACTACAAGAGTCTTACCTCTTCTAAGCATCCCATTCCTAAGCCAGTACCTTCCAGTTCAGCAGAATAATGTCTCCAATTCAAAGATGTTCACGTCTTTATCCACAGACCTGGTGTGGATGCTCTCTATGCTAAATGGCGGGGGAGAGGCAATTAAAGACAGCAGACAGAAGTAAGATGGCTACCAGATGGTTTGGGTATGAAGGGATTAAAGAGCCCAATACAATCACAGAGATTTTCATAATTGAAAGATTGAAACAGGAGAAACTGAGAAAGAAATGTGACAACAAAAATCAGAAAACAGATAAGAACACTGTAGTTGCCCAAAGGGTTCCCAAGCCACAGGACACAGGCAGCTTCTAGAAACTGCAAAAAGAAAAGAAATATACTTCCCCTAGAACCCCTGGCAAGAATGCTTGGCTTTACTCCAGTGAGACCCACTTCATACCTTTGACCTGCAGAACTATGAGGCAATGAATTTAGTGAGGCCTGGTGGCATAGGCCTATAATCCAAGCTACTCAGAGACTGAGACAGAAAGATCATGGGTTCAAGACCAGCCTGGGCAACTTAGTGAGAACCTATCTTAAAACAAAAAGTAAGGGGAGGACTCAGTGGTAGAATAGTTGCCTGGCATACACAGGACCTCATGTTAACCTTCACAGCATGGTAACTAGCAAACTACCTAAATAACCATGCTGTCTGGAGCCACCAAATTTATCATTTGTTTCAAAAGTTTTTGGAAGCTTTGTGCCTTCCTATGGGAACAAATAAGGCCAGGTCACAGTCTTAGAGCCTTGTGACATCTCACTTTATAGAGAAACCTTTGTGACTAAACCCTAGAGACGGAGACATTACAAATTGTTCCCTCAATTAAACTGAAGAATGTTGGAAAGCTAATTCAAATTTTTCACAAAGAAAGGACAGGACCTGGCCTCCTAGCTTCTCTCCTGGGCTCAAACACAGTGTGTTGTCATGTTCCACTAAAGTTCTGATTAACTGAGATTTCCTATGGACGAATATGTTCTGGCTAGTCCCCCTGTGCTGCTGTTATCCTCTGGTACAATCAAGAGGTACCAGTGAGGTGCGGGCCAGCTGCTGGGCCCACGCCCCCTCTCATACAAACCACACGCACAAATAGGAAGAAGGCTTCTGGGACTGTCATTTCCTAGCCAGCAAGTGTCTTGGGTTTCACTTCAGTGGTTAAGGATGTGTCACCCGGGCGCCTTAGCATGGGGTGCTTCCAACCTTCAGTTAAAGAACTGTCATTTACTCTATATATTAACATCCAGAACAATAAACACACGGCAACGTGGTCATTAGAGACAGCCATAATCCATGGCCTGCTGTGTATTGATGTCAAGCCCACTGCGCTTGACAACTGAAATAATCCCAAAGAGAACAAGTGCTTTCAAAGCCAGCATTCCACTGAGGATAGCCACCCCTGGTTGCCTTCCATCATCCCACCTCCATCTTGATTCAACCACAGAGTTTTAAACCCTTTGTCTTTTACGGAGAGACAACCATTTCTCATGCTGAGCATTGTACTACTGGTTTTCATTGATGGGACCTAGTGGGAAATCTTTACTGCAGGCTCATAAAACAAATTCAGGTTGCTATGATTCCTAATCTAAAGGAGGTCATGACGCCATAGAGCTGAAGACATACTTGAAAATCCAACCAATTAAACGAGCAAAGCAACCTTGAGCTCTTGATGCACGCAGGAAATAGAGACGATACTATAGATAGAAAGGCTAATGGAAACTCTCTCAGCCTCTTCGTGGAAAGTGAGCTCTTTTCTTTTTCACTGCAGCCCGTGTTTTCCACATCCTTTCCACATAGCAAAACCAGCCCCACTGGTGCAGCCACCCAAACCTCTGCATCAGAATGCAGGGAAGGAGACGCATACTGTGCACTGATAGATTGTTTGGGAGGCATGTGCCTGAACTGTCCAGGTGACATAAAGGTCTAAATGTTAAATTGGAAAGCAAGGAAAGGAAGTGAGCTTTCTCAGCAGTCCAGAGCACTCTGGGACTTGAAAAATTCATAAATGGGTTAAAGAGGAGGTGCTTATCTCTCTTAATAGAGCTGCAGCAATTGTCCACTGGGCCACTGGGGGTGGGGTCTCAGTAGGAAATATTACTGGGAGGGAAAACGATGTTGGTTTTTGCACACAATCTATAGCATCCCTCCTGGTTATTGCTTCTTGATAGGCATGGGCCGCCCTCAGGCCTCCTCATCCAGAGGCTGCCTCTGGGCTGCGTCATAAGGCTCTGGTCAGTGTGAGCAAAGCAAGCAAGTTGGACTGGTGGGTGTCAGCAGAGCCGGCAGGTTGTGTGGCATGACTCACAGGGAAACTTGAAGTTCCTAGCATCCTACAGCTGTAGCCTTCCTCAGAAGGAAGCTAGAGAACACACAGGCATGTCAACCTTTAAATATGTGTGCGTCTTTAGAGGAGTTACCTTTCTTCTAAGTTATGTTGCCTTTTTATTGGTAATGTGTTATTTTTATGTGTGAGAATATAGATAGTTGTTTATGTGAGAGGTGTGCATGTGTGGGTGGGAGACAGAAGTCAGGAGGCAGTCTTTAAGAAACAACATCCTTACGACATTCTGAGCAATGTCTTACCCTGCCCCCACTTTTTGACAGCATCTCTCATTGGTCTGGAGCTCACTAATCAATCCAGACTGTCAAACCAGTGAGCCCCAAGGTTCCTCCTGTCTCTGCCTCCCTGAAACTGGGATCACAAGCATGAGTCACCATATCCAGCCTTTTTATGTGGGTTCTGAGTATCAAATTCAGTTCACTTGGCTTGTATGGCAAACAATTTTACCAACTGAGCCGTCACTCCAGACCTATGGGTGTGTGGGAGGTGGGGGGAGGTGTGCGGCGCGTGCATGTGCAAGCACAGTGTTATTTAGTAAAGTCTGCAAAAGCAGACCTGAAAGAATTGTACACCATTCCTTTTCTCTGGTCATGGATTCTTCAAATGTTCTAGAAAGGACTATGCCCATGCCCTGTTGGGAAGGCTGTATTTACAATTACAAACAGCTAAGCACACTTTCTTATCTTAATTCCAGGGCCCTGAGATGAGCAAGGGAGGAGAAAGTGTGAGGCAAACTGATAAGACTTCCGGGTTTTCTGGAGAACTTAGTAGATTTTTGCAGACCTAGCATGGGTCTCTAATATCTTCAGAAATCACAGCCCTTTGCAAACTTTTCCAGCCAGCTCTAATGATGTGGTTTTTCTATGCATTGTCGCCACCTGCTGGGAAATCCTAGGATTGGCTTCTGGTGCTATGTAGGGTGGACACCTGGCCAGTACAGGGAGGTGTGAGAGATGAGATTTGTCAAGTTCATGCCATGACTTCCATTCCAGAGGGAGTCACTAACCTGGCCTTGGCACACAAGAATCTGAGTTTTAATACTCTTCTGGAGACCTAAAGTCTACATTCCCTCTGGTAACTCATCTGAGTGTTGAATCACCTTCTCTCCAAAATATTTTCCCTCTTTGGGATCTCAATGATATTTCTGTTTAGGTTAATTTCCTACTGATGTGTTTTGATGAGGAAAAAAAAACAACTGCTTCCAGTTCTCTGGGGGAAAACCCTTTGCATGCCTGCAGAAAGAGTTATGAATGTGCCTAGTTTCTCTGCAAAGGTCTTCAGATTTGTTTTTCTTTAAATTGACTTTGTTTGGCCCAATTGAAAATGTACTCATCATTTCTATAGCTCTTTCCTAAATACTTCCAGCATCCCTATTTTTTCCATACCAGAACGACATGACACCCTTGTGAGGAATCTTGCTAAAGGCAAATACAATGATGCCAGTATCACATGGACTCAGATCATTCCCTCGGAAAATATTTTCTCAGTATCTTTGTGAGACACACAGGTAAGGTCCACGTGGGAGACAGGATGAATTAGTTACTGATAAACTTGCCAGAGAGAAAGGAGGCAATACAACCATGTCTGTGTGCAATGTGCACAATCACACTGATACATGAGAGGAACAGCCACAGGGCTGTGAGAGGCCAGTAAAAGGAAAGAATGCTTTTAGCCAGGGCACATGGAAGGCTTCACAGAACCAGAGGGACTGGAGAGCTCCTTGAAGAATATGCAGACTTCAGTTGGACTGGAAAGAAAGGGGCTAGGAGAGCCAACAGTCTGAGGAACACTCTGGAGCAGTGGACCAGGGTGGGGATATGAAGTGCTGTATGTGGCCACATTGGGGCGAGTCATGGGGCAGTAAGGGAAAGGTGGATGGGATGGATTGTGAAGATGTCTCCTACAATGGGAGCCATTCAAGAATCCAGGTCCTCTGCTCGTTTTAGGTAACCCCTATTTGATTTTATCAACTTGGAGACAACTCTGTATCTCTCTCAGCTGCTCTCAGTGTCACTTGGTCCCCATCCAGTGCTGGGTTTTGAATCGCTGCTAGCAGCTGCAGACTGGCCATCACTCAGGTTTTCCCCTACCTCTGGGCACCCTGTGTGACACTAACCTGACCCGACTCCTCCCTTGCCCAACCCTTCAGAAGACAAGTGCCAGCTGAGCAGTCACTCCTGGCTTCTTTGCCTGACACTGTGTCTGTAATAATTCTTTTCCTTTGGAAGAGGTAGAAATGTGGGTCATCAGGCAGTGAGACCCTCGACAAGTTATCTGTCATTGTGGCTTCAATGTTCTCATCTTTAAGGAGAGGGAGTCCACTTTCTGGGGCTTATATCCCTGTCCACAGCCACTCAGGCCATTTTTGTGGACTAAGTTTAGCTTCCCTGGAAGAATTTGCTTCTGAAAATGGAGTTTGAAACAAACTGGATCTGTTACGCATTCAACCTGCTTTGAGTTATGTGTTTCCAAACAGGAGAAGAAGAATGGAGGAGATGAGAAGCAGGCCTGGCTTCTCTTCTTGCCAAACTGTCTCTCTTCCAGGAGATACTTTTAAAGACAAAGAGAAAATGATGGATCTGAAACTACAAAAAAGAAAAAAGAATGAACTGCAGGTGGCATCCAGCAATGCTTCAGCCAAGCTCTCCATCCTCCACAGTTTGAGTCCCTACACGGACCTCGTTTGATTGAGTCTGTCAATAGGGGCAAGACACTTTCCCTCTGTGGTCCTCACTGGAGCCAGTGCCCTGGTTTTAATTAATTCTTGTGATAATCCTGTAAAGTTGGGTGTTATTCACCCCAGTGTACAGACAGGAAAACTAAGGCTTTGAGTTTTTCATGCCTCATACCGAGTGGACCCGACAACCCTTCTCTTGTGACCTTTCTTGAACTGAAGGAATGAAAGTTAGACTGTTCGGATACATAGAGCTTTCTAACAAATTAACTTAGAGGTCTTATAAGAGTGGCATCATAAGACACAAGAGGAAAATGATGTCTGCATTTATCATCCTGGACCCTCTGGACCTTGGAAGCCTGCAGCTAATTAGCAGTCACAGCAACAAGCTTCTCAGGAAGAAGAATTTCCATTCCTGGGCCTGAAGCCTAGCCAGCCATGTGGCTTAAGAAGATGTAGAGTGGGAAGGGACGGTAACCACAGGGTGAGGGGAAAGCAATGGCAGCTGGGTAGTCAAGAAGAGACGCTACAGGGGGTGACAGCTTTCATCCCAACTGGCCATTTCTGCTCACTCCCAAAGACAGGGAATCAAAAACATATTGATGATTCCAACCTTACTTCAACAACAGAGGAGTCTTTAAAATGCCACTGAGTTTAAAAAATAAAAAAAAAAAAGCCTTGGGATTTGAGAGAGGACCCACAGGAATGTGGTATGGACTCCTCTTTTTTTTTTTTTTTAAATACTGCACATTCTTCTTTCACATTCTATGATTTAAATGAGTTTTACAACCAGCTGGAGCAGATTCTAAGATCTTCTCAAGTTCTGACTTCCTCCACACTTGGCCCATAGGAGGCCAACGAGTATGTGTTAATGGATCGACCAACAGCTATGCTTCAGGCCCTGGCATCCTTAATGTCTAGAAAGCCCTTTCCTTACTGTGATCAGCACTGTGTTCATTCTGGAGACCCAGCTCAGCTCAGTCCAAAGCCCTCCCCATTTAGACTATGTAATAGCAGGTCAGTTCTTAATTCACAATGCTGATAGAAGAGAATGCTTTATTTCTTCTGTAAGGGGAGAATCCACATTCTGCCACTCTTGGTTATAGCTACCATTTCTCATGTATTGAATTTTCAAAGAACTCTAAGTCCGTCATCTTATCTGCCCCACACAAGGATGCTTGAAAACAGGCAGGTTTCTTTGGTTACAAATAACAGAAGCCTAGTGTGATAGAGCTTAACTGGAAATAAAAACTCAGACAACCAAGAAAGAATGGAGGACGGATTTCAAGGGCTCAGAAATAGGGATAAATAAATGTGATCTCCTCCCACCTCTCTCTACCTCCCTCTTTCGTTTCCTCTCTCCCTGTCTCCCATTTTACTCTCCATAACTTATCTCTCCTCATATATGTCTCCCACCATCCCTCCTGCTGCATTTGACTGACTTGTGAAGTACAGGGCAGAAATATTACTTTCTCTTATCAATGTCTAAGGGTTTCACAAACTTGAAGTGAGAAACAAATAATTCTCCCAAGGAAAAGCAAGTTCTGTATCCAAACAAAAAGAAGGGGACTGGAAGCATCCAAAAGCCAGCTCTCCACCTCAGCACGGTATAATCAATTACTGTCCTCTGAAAACCACACTGACACTGAAGCTCGTACAGCTGCTCAGCTTTTCCGTGAAGCCACGTGCTGCTCTTCAGCAGATTCAAGATGAGAAACCAAGGTTCCTCATGTTCTCTCCCCTGTGGCCTGCTTCAGTAAACATCAGCCTACAGAAGATTGGTTAAAGCCCCCTCTAATCCAATGCTTCTCTTCCATTTGGGAATATTTAGGATAAAAGATAAATATCCTTCAAAAAATGAAGCTACCACTCAATTATTTCTATAATGTATCCTGGAAATCTACTAAAATGGCAATTACAACAACCACAACATTGGACCATCAGGGAGTGCTTACTACGTCCTAAGAACCATTTTTCAGGGACTTGCATGTGTTAACTCCCAGCTCCATGGGACTAATCATCACTGAATGTTTGAAAAACTAAGGCTGAAAGGTCAAGTCACATGTAAAGTCACAGGTAGGTAGCAAGAGAAGGATTCGAGCTCCTGATTGCAGGCCGATCTGGACTCCTATCTACTTGCTACACACCTCTGTAGCTGCTCTCCCTGAGGATTGATTAAAATACTCATGTGGCATTGCATGGGCTTTTCCACAAGGTCTTTGGCCTCCTTTCTCCTTTTCCTGACTTGGGCTTGCATCACTAGTACTTTTTGGTTATCTTTGAAAGTGAAAGAAATTTAAAAAAAAAAGGAAGAAATTTGATCTATATGTCAGAGATGTGCTCTGTAGCCAGATTAGATATCCCCCAAATAGTTACATCAACTCATTTTTGTTCCTTTCTCCCGGGTCATTTTGCCATGATCTTGAGTCCCTCCTGGATCTCTCTGACTTGGCAAAACCCAGGTCACTGTATGATCCCACTGAATCATCGTCTTCTCTTTCTAGTTTCTTTCTTCTGCTGGGAACTAAATCACTGACTCCTCTACATTGTAGCACTGACACATGCTGCTGCTATTCCAAATTTGTCTTCTTCCTGAATGTCCTAGCAAGACTGTGAAAACCTCCAGAAAGAAGACTTACTGGTCTCACTGGGGTTTGAGGCTCCATTGCCCAATGCAGAGATGGTAGTGGGAGACATTCAGTGTTACTAGTGAGTGAATAAGTCAATGCAAGTTAGAACACACATGAACACAATGTAATTACTTGATAGGAAGATCCAACAGTAATCCAGTTCTTTCTTATGTTGCTTAGAGGTATACCAAGACTGAAGTTTTGAGAAGAAAACCAATGGCCTTGGAGTGGAATCAAAAGAAACAGTCCATGTTCAATCCCTATCATTGTTATGTCTAGAATGCCAAAGGGAGAAGAAAGAAGGAATAAACACAATCCAAACCATGTAACTACTGGGAGCCTGTAATCAAATTATTTTGGTCACCTCCTCTCAGTCCTAACCACAGGAGTCCACTTCTAAGCATAGGTCTGAAGGTAACCTGACCTATGTCAAACCCAGAGTTCTGCTGGGTGTATTTCTTGAGCTATATCCTCAAGTAACTGATTAGCTCTCTCAGGGGTATGGGCCAAACAGCTGGTCTTGCTTTCCAACTCTCCTCCTCAAACCACTGGAACCAGACCTCCTTCTAGCTGCACGATACATTCCTGCATGGTCTCTGTTAGAACATACTCCACAGAGAGTTTCTACTTTGAGCACCTAGACATCCAACCTCCCTCACCCTCTCCATCTCCCTTCCCTCCCCATCTCTGACGTTAGACACTAATGTAATATGCTTTCTTTTGTGGGGGTAACCAATTCTTGGATTGGATCCTGATTCCCACTCCACAAGAGAGAATGATCACCTGGTACTGTGAACCCAGACAAAAACTCATGGCTGGAGAGGTCATGAGTTTTATGGAGAATTGACTACTGTTGTTTAATTGACATGGCACCATTCTTCAATCTAAATAGTTGTGTTTCTATCCACAGACAAATGCTAATTACCCTCAACCTTGGTCAGGGAAGCTTCTCTTTGCAGTAAACAGTGGTGTATTCAGAGACTCATAATTGCTCAAGGTATGGAGAATAGGTGGCAGTTGAGCACTCAGTCCTAAACAGGACATTATGTCACCCCCTCTAAGGCTCAGGAAACACTGCAGAAGAGGAAGGAAGAATGCAAGAACCAGAAGATAAGAAAAATATCTGTGGAATGCTCTCTTCTAGGCATGACACAGCCATTGAAAACATAGTCTCATCGAGCCTGCACAGGACTGAAATCAGTCCTGGGTTGGAGAAGGCGGAAGGGGTCCTATCATCCCTGATGAACTATTGTCTTCTGGTGGGCGATTGTCTTCAGTTGTCTCCCTTCATGTATCTAATGGACAGTTCCATGCCCATAGTCATACAGGTGGCCCTGGTGAAACTTAGAGGGTTGCAAAAGGAAAAAAAAAAAGACATGAGTATAAGAAAGGAACTTGGGGGTGGTGAAGTGGTTGACAGGGTGGGAGGGAGGAAAGAAGGTGGGAATGAGAATAATTAGCATTCATTATGCACATTGATGAAACCGTCAAATAACAAACTTAATTAGAAAGAAGAAAAATGAATAAGCCAAAAATAGAGCTTTCCGTTTTAGGATTTAGAAGTCAAGATTCAGCATGGCATAGCTTAACCACCTTAAAGACTAGAGTAAACAAAAGGAGCACCTGTCATTTATAAGAGGGGGATATTTTAAGTTAAACTGGGTAATATCAGATCTCAGCTTAGATATGGTATTAGGCAGGGTTCTCTAGATAAACAGAACCCATAAAATGAACAAATATATGTCATCAGGGAATTTATTAGATTGGCTTACAGGATGTGATCTAAGCATTTCACAATGGCTGTCTTCATGCTGGAGAGGCTGTGAATCCAGGGCTATTCAGTCCACAAGCCAGACACCTCAGTGGTCCCAAGTATGTCTCTGAAGGCCTGGAAGATTCCTGGAGCCTGTGTGTGTGTGTGTGTGTGTGTGTGTGTGTGTGTGTGTGTGTGT
>CABHPP010108407.1:0-10598 GCA_902168425.1 Peromyscus attwateri
TCAGTAGCCCTCCTATATATACAATAAATGGGCTGAGAAAGAAATCAGGGAAATACTGTTTACAAATTGATGTAACTCTAACCAAGCAAGTGAAAGACCTGTGTGACAAGAAATTCAAGTCTTTGAAGAAAGAAATTGGAGAAGATTTTAGAAGATGAAAAAAATTTCTCAAGCTCACTGATCAGTAGAATTAACATAGTAAAACTGGCAATCTTACCAAAAGCAATCTACAGATTCAATGCAATCCAAATCAAATCCCAACGCAATTCTTTATAGACCTTGAAAGAACAATACTCAACTTCATATGGAAAAACAAAAGCCCAGGATATCTAAACAATCCTGTACAATAAAAGAACTTGGAGACCTATCACCATCCCTGATTTCAAGCTCTACCCTGATCCTTAGTAATAAAAACCTCATGGTATTGTCATAAAAACAGACAGGTTGATCAACAGAATCAAATCAAAGACCCAGTTATAAATCGACACCGATATAGACACCTAATTTTTGACAAAGAAATAAAAATTATACAATAGGAAAAAATAACTTCTTCAACAAATTGCTCTGGTATAACTAGATGTTGTCATATCACCCTATGCAAAACTGAAGTCCAAGTAGATCAAAGATCCCAATGTAAATCCAGATAGATTGAACCTGATAGAAGAGAAAGTGGGAAGTACCCTTGAATGCATTGGCACAGGAGACAACTTCCTGAACAGAGCATTAAGAGCACAGACATTATGATCAACAATTAATCAATGAAACCTCATGAAACTGAAAAGATTCTGTAAGGCAAAGGACACAGTTAATAGGATGAAATGGCAGCCTACAGAATGGGAAAAGATCTTCACCAATCCCACATCTCACAGAGGGCTCATGTCCAATTTATATAATGAACTCAAGAAACTAGATATTAACAAACCAAATAATCCAATTTAAAAATGTGGTCCAGATCCAAACAGAGAATTCTCAACACGAGACTCTCAAAGGGCTGAGAAACACTTAAAGAAATGTTCAACATCCTTAGCCATGAGGGAAATGCAAATCAAAAGGACGCTGAGATTCCATCTTACACCTGTCAGAATGGCTAAGGCCAAAAACACAAGTGAAAGCTCATGCTGGTAAGGGTGAGGAGCAAGGGGAACATTCCTGCATTGCTGGTGGGAGTGCAAACTTGTATAACCACTTTGGAAATTAATATGGTGGGTTCTCAGAAAACTGGTAATCAGTCTACCTCAAGACCCAGCTCTATCATTCTTGGGCATATACCCCAAGGATGTTCCATCATACCACAAGGACGCTTACTCAACTATATGCATAGCAGCTTTATTCATAATAGCCAGAAGTTGAAAACAAGCTAAATGTCCCTAACAGACCAATGAGTAGAGAAAATGTGGCACATTTACACAATAGAGTATTATACAGCTATTAAAAACAATGGCATCATGAAATTTGCAGGCAAATGGATAGAACTAGATAAAAAATCATCCTGAGAGAGGTAACCCAGACCCAGAAAGACAAACATGGTATGTACCCACTTATAAGTGGATATTAGCAGTAAAGTAAACAATAACCATGCTACAATCCACAAAACCAGAGAAGCTAAGTAACAAGGAGGGCTCAAGGGGAAACATTTGGATCTCCATGGGAAGGGGAAATGGAGTAGATTTTGCTGGTGGCCTGGGGGTTGGTGGGGATGGGAACAGGAGCAATCAGGTCTCTGATCAGATCAGTGGAGGAGGAGAGTACTGGAAGAGACACTGGAAAAGGGGGGCATTTCTTTCTGCAAAGATAGAAACCTAGTGCAATCCAGGAATCTATTAGGGTGACACTAAGACACCTAACAACAGGGCATAAGTAGCCTGAACTGGTCATCTCCTGTAACCAGGCAGGACTCTGGTGGAGGGATTTGGATACCAACCCAGCCTTCAACCTACAATTTATCCTGCCTGCAAAATGTGTCAGGGTAAAGGTGGTGCAGAAATTGTGGGAGTCATCAACCAATGACTGGTCCAAACTGAGACCCATGCCACAAGAGGGAGTCCACCCCTGACACTGCCTAGGGTGCTAGAACTCAGTGGTTGGGAGAAGGACTGGGAGGAGGAGATGAAGGGGAACCTGTGGTGAGGATGTAAAATAATAATAATAATAATAATAATAATAATAATAATAATAATAATAAATAATAATAATAAAAATAATAATGAATAATAATAAACAATTTAAAAATCCCCAAATTTATCCATCTCAGTGATGCTCAGACTTTCTTTGTGAGATTGACAGAAATGAAGAATCTTTTCGAGATTTCTGAAATATAAACACTGAAATTAAACTAAAAATAAGGCTACTTCAGATTAGAATCTGGTTTACTTGATAATCAGACTAAAGTTTTCCAAAATATCATTTTCCTTCTTAAACATGCACACACACCCACATTGGACTTTTGTTATTTGGTGTAATATTTCACATTCAATCACAGATGCACACCTGCAAGTTTGGGTTGAATAGATATAGAATAGTTAACAAGAGTTGGAGTTATAACAGCATTAACAAAACTAATCATTTAGGGCTTTACATTTTTAGAAATGAAAGTTTAATATAAATTATATTAATTTTCACTATGAGAAATATAATTCCATCTGCATAGATGAGGAAAGGTACACACTGAGACCTTTAAAAGCATATGCAAATCCCATACACACTCAGTGGCTGACCATTCACTCCGGTTCCTGCTCCCTCTCCAGCCTGCCTTGGTCAAGCCTGATCTAGCTTACTTGAAATGCTCCCCCTGTAGGATATTTTTTTGCATTGTAATCAGTTGCTTGGCATGGATTTTGTTCACAGAAAGGTTAATGCGTTTCTAGGACCCATTCTTCTACATGAAAGTGTGATGCAGAGATCTTGAAAGGCAGCTTTGCTCTGACTAAGGGTCAATTATTCTGTGTATCTTTCATTTAGAAATGTATGTATTTGCCTTTGGAATCACTCTCCACTGGGCAGAGCACCGGGAAAGAAGCACAGTGTGAGAGCCAAGGATTTAATTAAGGATGTTGGATTGGCCCGCAGGTAGAGGAAGCATCTACTCAAAGCAGCTCACCCCCTCAAACACAGAAGCTGGCCTCCAGCACCAGCTACTATTGAAACTACCCTTCCCCAGAAAATACCAATATCATCACTTCTCTGGGTGAATCTTCCTTCAACTGCAACTCACGAATGCTAACACATGGCAAGAGAAAGAGAAGGAAGAGAGGAAAGCAGAGGACCTACATTTCTTTCTGGAGACACTAAACCAGTCGCCCTAAGGGCCTTAGGAAGGATGTCTTCACGACTTGTGCTTCTGAGCTTTCACAGGGAGGAAACTATTGAGAAGAAATGTTTCTCTAAGCCTGAACACTTAACAGTATGTGAATGGTACTAGTATTTGCTCTTTCCTAATGGAAAATATATCTTTATCTCCCAACCGATGAGATATAGTTAAGCATTCTCCATGGTAGCTCCCAAAGGCTTTGTAAGTTTTTCTCTCTTCTAGTTCTGATGCAGAAAAACATAAAACATGTTTGCTTCAGTGGGACAATAAAGTCAAAGAGCCCCCCTGGAAAGCCATAACCTTCAACCTCTCCTTGATTCATCCATTCTTTGTCCTAATGTCTGTCCCCTGAGCACCTTCTGTATACCATTCTCCCTATGGTTGTTTTAAAACCCCAGTGCTGCAGATTCCTGCCTGGATTCCTGGTTCAATCCAAGCTCAGCAACTAGCACTAAAACAGGTGAGAGAACTTCACTGCGAGGGCTACCCTGGCCATGACATTCACCATCTGTGAAATTTCAGCCTCGTCGCTGGAGGTGGGTGGTTTAAACCTAACAAGATAAGGCAAACTAGGCAGAGAGTGAGGCCAGACCTACTTGTGCACTTTAGGAATAATGAGACCCTGGGAAGAAGATGGGCCTGCTTGACAGTGGTAATAGGTGAAGTGAGATAAACAAAATCGTCTTGGGAAGGTGTGAAAGGCATGTCAGAGATCCAACAGCAAAGTGTCGGAGAGCAGGAAAACCTATTTTCCTTTCCAGCATCCTAGTTGTTGGTTCAAACCGCTGACTCTGTTTTCACTTAGCTATCCCTAGCTAAGCAATGCCCTGAAGGCTCAGGAGAGGATGTAGTGATTGGAAGTCTGACATTTGACAACTACTTCCAATGTGAGTGGGTTAAAGATCTATCTAAAATCCTCCCTCAGGGATCCTCTGCAGTGACAGAATGCACCGCCCTTCCTTAGGGATTACCTCCTCTGTAACCCAGGGTTCCGTGGACAACACAGAGGCAGGTCCTTGGACATTTTGCTCCAAGATTACTCCTGCTTTTGTTGGCATTCCATCCTTTTAAGGGTGTGTGTGTGTGTGTGTGTGTGTGTGTGTGTGTGAGAGAGAGAGAGAGAGAGAGAGAGAGAGAGAGAGAGAGAGAGAGAGAGAACTCAGCATCTTGGAACTGACAATAATGATCCTGTACCACATTAACCAATTAAGAAAAAAGGCAAGAAATACAGATGGGCACAGCATGGGGAAAAGATGCTGATCACTCATGTCTGGAGTCTAGAGAGGAGAAGAGAGCAGTGGGATAGGCCATGTCTGTTGTTTAAACTCAGACCAGAATCACCTTCCTATATGGTCAGTCTGTAGGAAGGTATGCTCTGCCACTAGGTCATCTAGCCCATGGCCTTGCTCTCACATGAGACATGGCTAAGGCATCTCTGAGACCTGATTATTCTACTTACATACTTTCTAACAACTTCTAATCAGAGGACGCCCTTCCAGGTCTACAAGTCCCAAACACTCTGCTGTGGATTCTTAGAGTCCAGTAGACTTTAAAGTTGTTTCAGCATCTCTATATGATCCCATAAATTGTTGAGACAGCCTGACCTTGTGCTACTGGTGTATGGGGACACATCACTTGCCTTGATTTCACACAAATTATCTATAACTGGAACTCAACCTTCCCCTTCATTGTAAGCTGTGAGGCATGTTGACTTTTCACTTTTTTTTTCCCTACTAAGTGGTGTGTCTAGATTTAAATACAGAGCATTTCTAGACTACCTAGCCCAAGAAGCTAATTCTCCATGTGATAAGCTGAGTGTAAAAGGAGAGGCAAAGTTTGTAGCTCTTTGCTAAATTATTAGTGGCTCATATGGACTATACAGAGCATAAGTAGCTTTACAAGAAGACCTCAAAATTACATGTGCCAAATCTTTTTTCTCTTTTATTAACCTGCTTACACACACACATACACACACACACACACACACACACACACACACACACACACACACACAATTACCTTTTACAATCCCTTCTCATCTGAGACTATAATAATCAAGTCATATTTTTTCATGATTAACAAACTCAATATCTTCTCACAAGCAAAGCTCCCTGTAAATAGACCATACATGAAATAGAAAAGAAAATACATTTTATTAGGCACATCACCTAATTTTTCTGGTCCTGTTCCCTGAGTTCTTCCAACACTGGGTTTGTATATTTCTTTTCTTTTTCTTACTTGCTTTCTTTTTGTGTGTGTAATGATGAAGTCATTACGTATACAGAATTTACAATCCAATTAGGAAATGAGCTTCAAGGAAATAACTAAGATAAAACTAATAATGTTCATAAGCCAATGTGCTTGATCTTAAAGAAAAGTAGATACTGAGCATGTGTAACAAAGAAACCCGAGAGTTTGAGGAGATGCAAAAGGTATTATAAGAAAATATTTGAATAGGGACTGTTGGAGATTAAGGAGAAACTCTCCAGAAGAACTGTAGACCAGAGGAGGGGACTGGTCCCAGGGCAAGGAAGGGTGTGGCACATTCTGCTTGCTCAAACAAGACCAGATTTCTAAATCACAGTAAGAGACTGGCGTGACACATGACTGCTTAGGTCATAGTCATTTCAGCTATTAAAGGCTATTACATCTGTGTTTTTGGCATTAGTTCCTTAATGAATGATGACACTATCATCTTAAACTACTAGAAAAGACCAGAAGCTAGGAAAAGTACCAACTTGGCATTGAATTTGCTCTGGAAAACCTTAATGAGTTCTAAATGAATACAACAAATGGACAGAGAACTGTCTGGTGGGAAACTTCAAATATGGGGCTTGAAGGAGAAGTTGGGGCTAGAGAAACGAACTCCTGCATGATTGTTTCACAGAGATCAATGAAGTCCTGGGCATACAGAAGGGCATGTTGTGGTATCCAATACTGAGTAATTCAGAAAACAGGAAGATAAAGTCCAGTAAGAAAGGGTTGGGACTCTGAATCCGGATTGTCTTTGTGTAAATTACAGTCTGTTCCACATTAGCTATGCAGCCTTAAGCAATTTACTTAGCCCCCTGGCTTCACCATTCCCTCATTGATATAATTAGAACTAATAATACTTACCCCCTAGGGCTTTAGAACTATTTAATAAAATGGCAAAGTCCTAAGAACAGTGTGTCCACATAATGAGCACTTGCCAAATATTAGCTGTTTCTTCTCTTGCTTCTTAATTATTACTATCATCATCATCTATCATACCCATCGTTATAAGATGATTCTGCAAAGGAAACAATAAAAAACAGTGGCAAACAGATAATCAGACAGGACATGATGTCATGGAGAACAGAGAAGAGGGAGCTTGGAGAAAGATGATATGGCCAGTGATGTTTAAATCTGCCGAAATGTCAGATAAAATGAAAACTGGGAAATTATATGAACTGTAAGATGTAGTTTTCTCATTACCTTAGAATGTTTTTCAAAGATTTGAGCATAAGCAGGGCAGAAATGGAGATGATGATGTTGAAATTGAGAAAGCAAGCCAAAAAGAGAAGGTAAACAAGGACTGGTGTCTTCTAAGAGATTGGAAATGACCTGCCTCCAAAGTTCAGGCCAAGCTAGTACCTTAGGAAGGAGGAGAGGCAGCTCTCTATTGTAACAGTAGGGAAAGCAAAGAGGAAGGTCTAGGGAAAGGTTATGCTCACAGGAAGTTGAAAGGTTTCCTACCTGCCAGTTCCTGTGTCCTACTCAATAGTAGAAGTGAGGTCCTCTTTTGAGAGAGTGAATAAGCACAAAGTGTGGGGAGAACAGCAGAAAGGTAATGCTAGATTGGGTATTACAGGAGGAAACTTGAAGCATGTATAGTGGGTGACAAAATGCATAGACAATGAAATTTACTAAGAACTCTGGCAGTTGTGGGAGCCACCTGGACTTGGTAACAGAAACCAAATACAGAATCAAGATGTATTATTTTATGAAACTTTCTGTCATATTTTTATTTCATTATAGAATAACAAAGATAATAAATGTTTGGATCCAAGAGGGTTGGTAGTTCAACAGATAGGGATAATATTTAGCATCAGGAAAGGGACCTTGAAGTCTTATGAAATAGTGATGGTGGGTACTGGTGAGAAATGTGGACTAGAGCAGAGGGAGAGAACAGGGGCTGTTACTCATGAATCCAGCAAGGACATCATAGGAACTTAAGAAAAAGTTGGAGGGGAGGCAAGCAGTGTGGAGTAGCTGGAAACACAGCTTTAAGCTTTTGGCAGAGAGGCGATTGCACTCAGGCTGTCCCTGTCTAGTAACTTCTGAATTATTTTCTCCAGATGTTGCTACTCTTGCTACTAACTCTGCGGACAACCCATGTGAATAACCCTAGCCCAACGCCTTTGTAGTCACTGAGTTTCCTCCATAGTGACACTACTGGTCATTCTTACTGTCAAGCAACCAAATAAATGAATCATACATGCTGTTCCCAACTCTCCTCTTTTTTCCTGCCTTGAGAGATCTAATTTTGGTGCCAACCACAAAAAAAAAAAGAAAGAAAGAAACCATTTTCTGCTCTTCTCTATGAAATCTAATAAACTGGTCTCCATTCATCGCCTTTCTTTAAGAGAAAATGGAATGCGAGAAGCAAAGAAGCAGAGAGGAGATTTTAGGTGCAAACATGACTTTAAAATGACAGCATGTAGGAAAAGCTATGAAATAATTGTTCAAAGGGCACACAAAGCCTATGGGCAGTAAAAGATGAAATGTTAGAGGTACAGGCAGGATAAAACTGAAAAAAAAATGGATCCAAGTGAATCAAGTTGACTTTTCATCCTATGCTCCATGCTTCAGACGTAATTATAGGGCAGTGGGGGAATATTAAGAAAGTTTTAAGCAGAGAAATGACATGAAGATTGTGCTGTTTTAGGAAGACGAGACTGGCCAAATTCTGAATGGGCTGGGCATAGCTAAAAGCTGTGCAGGTAGTTGGGAGAATTAACTTTTATTCAACAAGCATTTGTTGACGCTTCCTGTGAATGAGTATGTGACATTGTCCTGTGACACTGTCCTAGGGACAAGCAGGGTGCTATCTCCAGGTGCCTCGTAAGGCAAATCGGGCATGATGTGCTTCCTTAGGAGATCATGGTTCTGGTAAGATGAGCAACGGAGAAGAACTTTGGATACATATCTTTAATAGAAGACAGTGTAAGGAAGATCTCAAGACAAATAGCCATGACATTCAGAGTGAGTTTCAAGGAATAACCAATTAATATCAACTAAAGGGAATTGAAGGCAGAATGGCTTATAGGTGACCTGTGTGAATCTTGGCAGGGAGAAGATCATCTGTAGACTGTACTACAGTTGCACGCTCTGAGGATCTGCCTCACTATTACTCTAAAGACTTGCTTTTCAGTGCCCCACCTCAAAGGGTGACATTGGCAGGGCGTTTCAGATCAGTGGTATGAAGAGTTTGGAAGTGAACCATGCTTAATCCTCTAAGATGTTCTGACTTGAAGGAAATCAGAACTAGCCTGCTGTAGCAATCTGATTCTCCCAGTAATGAGATATTGTTGCTATCGATCCACCTGAATGCAGCATTGATGAGCTGTCCTGCTGGTGACTAGGAAGCAGTAAAAGAGACAAGAACAAGAGTTGTGGTGGCCACCAAGAGAGTAGGTAAGGAAGAGTCCAGGCTGCCAGACTACTTCAAGAGATACTAGTTGTACTTTTTGGGGTTCAGAGTTTGGGATAACATGTTATCCCCTCACTGGAAAAAGACACCCAGGGTTGCTTGGCACAGAGAACTGGGCAGCTCCCTCCATTGACTTGCTTTGCAGTCTTGAGCGGATCATTTTCCTCTGACCTATTGTCCGTACCTATAAATGGAAGATAATAACCCATGGCCATTGTTATCACTAACTGGAAAATGAGATCCTTTAGATGAAGGATTTTGAAGTCATGTGGAGAAGGAGGCTCCTACATAAAAGTTCCAGGAAAAAAACAGGTCAGCATCAACCAACATTTATGAGCATGTATTCCACATATGCATATGCATCAGAGCACCCCAGCGCATATCCTGCACACCAGATTAACAAAAACTACAAATTATCCTTGTCTTTGGAATGGTTGCCCACCAAAAATAATTAGCTGTTGAGCTGTTGTAAATCTAGTTACAAAATACAGGAAAGAATATGAAAATGGAAAGAAAAGAGAAATATCTTTTAATGCCTAAACTTCTGAGTTTGGTTGATTTAAGAATTGTGTTTTATTTTTTACTATTTATATTTCTCATGACTGTTTCAAGGAGTAAGATCTATGGAGAAGAGGGTGAAGATGACTGCTGTGGGTAGTTATCTGATGCCTGGGAACCTGCTCATAGTGGAGCAGTGGACAGGAAGGGTTAGGGACCTAGAGGCCGCTGGAAGACTCCAACAGAAGGGCACCGTCTCAGCTCTGTCCTGGTTTGGGGAGTGAAGTTAGCAGGTTTTCAGTGAGCTGGTGCCAGGGTCAGGCTTGACCTGGCTGCTGAAGGCGAGGTGGGGGTTGTGAGTTTTGGGGGGGAAAAAGTTTGCTCCTGACTAGGGACTGGATAAAAGCCACACCACAAGTCTTGGTGCCTCCGGAACCTCTTATCTGCTGTGTGAGTACAACTATTTTCCTAAGAAAATTAAAGTGGCTTACTCAGTTAACCTGAAATTCCCAACTGTGTTCTGCTCTGGATTAGATGTTTTCTCCCCAGATTTTGGTCAGAGAGCAGTAAGCACTAAGACTGCCAGAGGTGGGATTCCACCACCACCTAGTGGACAGCAGAGTTTGGGCTGCCTCCTCACCCTTTATCACTCCGGAGAAGTCAGGAGAAGTCAGGGGGACTGACTGGATAGAACACAACCAAAGCAAAAGTTACTTCAAAAAAAATCTTACTGGGAGATTCATTTGCCAATCACCTAAAAGGGTGCATGTTCAATAATCCATTGACCTGCTGAAAACTAGGAGTAGGGTCTGGTTTCCTGCCAGAGGTAGGCACATACAGTCATGAAATGTGTCACTTGACCAAGAAAATGCATCAGAAAGAAAGCCAGCTTCACATTTGAATCTAGGGAGCTCCCTCACCCACTATATCAATTCACTGTGATAGATGGCTATAGATATTTCTGTGTTCTCGGCCATCTTTGTATGGGCCACCGAGTAAGTCACTCTGGGGACATGTTTTTGAGAACAGCTGCAGTGCTTACAGTTATGAATGTAGAACAAGTGTATGTTTTTACATATGGCTGAGAAGTAGCTTAAATTTGATGATTGCTGCCTGTAA
>CABHPP010108408.1:0-28378 GCA_902168425.1 Peromyscus attwateri
ACACACACACACACAGAAGAAACAACTTTACAAAGTGCCCACAAGAGCAGCACCCCTATGTCACTGCTGTGCTTGAGAAGTAGGTAGGGTGTCCCTTAAGGTTTACACGTAGAAACTTGGTCCACAGTGTGGTAATACTGAGAGATGATGGAACCTTTGAGAGGTGGCATTAGATTCAAGGTCAGTGGTGGTGCTGGCCCTGAAAGGGATTAACATAATTCTCCTGGGCTGTTATAAAAGAGCAAGCCTGACTTCTCAACATTCTCCGGCATCCTGTCTTGCCATGTGATCTTTTCCTTTCATGTGTGTTCATGACTCAGCGCGCCATTGGCTGGGAAGCGCTGCAGCCAGGGGACCTCTTGCCAGAACTGACACGGTCCAAAAACTATGAGCTAAATAAGCCTCTTCTTTAAAAGCTACCCAGCATCTGACATTTTGGTACAGTGACTAATGCAATTTCAAAGAGCGAGGCTTCCCAGCAAATCTCCATCAACCCTTTGTCCCACTCCGCAAAGCAAGCAGCCCCTGCGTGCCACCCTGCCCCTGCCTTTCTGGGACTTGCACTAGAAAGTTCCCGTTGTGTCCACACGGAAGTGGCTGGTGATGAATCGATGAAGGAAGACCAGGGCCACTGTCTGGTGTGAGCCGAGAGGACGACAGAGAGTCACAATGACAGACGTCATTGAAGCGGCTGCAACGGGTGCTGGGAAAACTGAGTATATGTCAGGAGGAAGGAACATGGTTTAAATAAGTTGCCTTTTTCAATTTTTTCTTTTAGTTTTTGAGATTATAATGTGATTGCATCATGTTCTCCTTCCCTTCCCTTCCTCCAAAGCCTCCCATGCGTTCCTCCTCACTCTCTTACAGCATTACCGCTTGCCTGGAAATATTGTTGTCTGGAAACCTCATGGGCAGCAGGGACAGCCGACACTGTCCAGTACACTTGTCACATTTACACGGGGGTCACTTCAGGGGTTACTTGCCCACCACCTCCATCAGATTGCCTTCATTTACCCTCATGCAAAGGGTGTTAGTTAAGTTACCAGGTGCGGTGAGAATGAACGCCATACTGTTACAGCTTAACAAGAGAAATGTGTCTCTAACCCTCTAACAGTCCAACGTTACATTTAAGGACGGTCAATGACTTCCTCCCAGTGACGGCATCATGCAGACTCAGGTGTCATGTAGAAGAACCCAGTTACGTAAACCACTAGAGCTATGTGGTACAAACAGAAAGTTTATTGCGAACTTCACAGGGAGGGAAGTGGATGGTTTTCCTCAAGGCAACTCAGCCCCCTTCTGACCTGTGGCTCAACTATTCCCTAGGGACTCACAGTCCAATATGATAAGCAATAGCGCCATGGGGATCTTTAAACTTACATATCAATAAATGAAAATAAATAGAATGTAAAACCCATTCTCATTTGCACCAGCCTGATTTTGAGTGTTCAATAGCCAGCCACAGTAGATCATGGCTGCCATCTTGGACAGTGCAGACGAGGCTGTTTCAGCATCACAGAACGTGTTACTGGCCATGGTTGTCCCAGAACCTCAGTCCCCTGATACCAACAATCAAAAGGAGAAAGTGGGGGTACAGAAAGGGCCTCTACCCCTCCTTCCTTTTTACTGCCATGTGCAGAAAGTACTGCTGTCCCTCTCATAGTCCATGCATGTGTCCTGTGCACACTTTGTTTTGTCCTGTAGATGCATGCAGCAAGGCACACATCCCTGGCTACGCTGCTGCATCCCAGTAGCACCTCCATACCAGGAACAGGAGGGTGATGTGGTCCATCAACAGCTGCTAGGACCCCAAGTCAGCCTTCCCTCTCCCCAGTTGAGGGAGCCAAGGATCAGAAAAGTGAAGTGAGACAGCCAGATCATAAAGGAAGCGGGAGGCAGGTAAGGTTAGAACCCTGGCTGTCTGGTGCCCCCTCGATGGACCTTCTAAGACAAACCACTAACTCGGGCATGGGAAGCAGCCTCAGTGAGGCAGCACACATTTCCTCAGCCTCCCCAGCCCTGGCCAAGGCTGAGGAAGAAAGTCAAAAGAACATGCAGATCTGGGTAATGGAGCGGGAGCTTTCTCAACACAGCCACCCGGGAGATCACCCTGGCTACTGCTTTAGGGGAGGGTATCAGCAGCTAGAGCCTTTACTTCAGAGTCAAACTCAAACCAGAGAGAGAGACAGAGACAGACAGAGACAAACAGGGAGACGGAGACAGAGACAGAGAGACAGAGAGAGACAGAGACAGAGAGACAGAGAGAGACAGAGAGACAGAGACAGAGAGACAGAGAGGGAGGGAGATAGGACAATATATTGATGGATGCAGCTCTTTCAAAACTGAATGTCCTGCCCATCTCCTGTCTCTAAGGTACATCTCTGTATATAAGACGTGGGGCTTCTGCAGAACCTTAAGCTGACTATGGAGGAGAAAGAGGAACCTGATCCCCAGGCCAGGCTACTCTGGAAAACCAGAGTGAGATCATTCTGCAAGATGCCATTTTCCCTGTGCCACATGCACCAAACAGACTGCCCTTGACAAATCAAGATTCCCCATGCTCTGAGGGGGCAGACATGACTCCTTGGGATTTCTAACCCCTTATTTAATGCCACATGGCATCTAAGCAGGACCCACCAGGTACTTGATGCAGCAGGATGGGAAAGGTTCAAATGCAGATGCTATGGTGTGGAGGAATCTCAGACTGTTTCTGTACCTCTCCAGGCCTCAGTTTCTCTATATTAACAATACCACATCCGCTCCAGGTCTGACACCTGTCATTATAGAAGTCTCACCCACCCAGCTGCTTTAGAAAGTACGCTGCTGTCACCCCACTAAGAACAGGCATTTCCCTCCTCCATTTCTCGTACACCACCGATACCCATACCACGGACAGAGGCCTGGGATACAGGAGAAGTCTCTGCACAGCGGGAACCCAGTAGAAACTGGTGGCTGGGTACTAGCATATGTCTAGTCCTGACTGTTAGTGGTGGGGTGGTGGCTATTTTCCAATACTGGTAAAAATCCATGAATCATTCTTCTGGCAGCATCTTACTCCACAGAGCCTGGTCCTACCCTTTCTCTGTGCTCACATGAGGCCAACTCCTTGTTCTCCAGAAGCAGATGTGGCACCTTCTGTGAGTGAGAAGGAGAGTCTCCCCCCCCCCCCACCCCCCGGCACAATTCAGCCCCTGGACTTGCCAGAACCACTTGTCTCTGCCAGAAAGAAATAAGATGTCCATGGCCTCCATGCTACTCCTGATGTCTGTGGCAGCACCGTTCTGCTTACATGGCCCCATGCTGGCAGGGGCTGATAGAAAGTTACACCCTGAGACAGAGATCACCACCCTCACACCGTCCTACAGTTTCAAGACTAGGAGACCCTCTCTCACACTTGTTCTCCTGTTTTGCAAATGCAGATGTTCTTATTTCCACCCCACCCCCACTCTGCATGACAGCTCCACCCTCCAGAGGCAGATGTTACACAAGGCCCACCTCACCCTGGAATTTCTGATTCTCTAAACTGCATCAGCAATGGTTAATTTCCATTGTCAACTTGCCTGGATTGAGAATCACTATGGAATCACACCTGTGCGTGAGCCTCTAGGAACGTTTCCAGAAAGGATTAACGAAAGAGGGAAAACTCAGCCTACATGGGGTGTTGCCATCCCTTAGGCTGGGATAGCAGACTGAATGAAATGGAGAAAATCAGCAGAGCCTCCCCCAACATCTGTTTCTCTCTGCTTCCTAAATGTGGATGCAGTGTGACCGGCTACTTCACGATCCTGCCACCCATGCCTTCCCCACCATGATTGACAGCTACTTCAAGATCCTGCCACCCATGCCTTCTCCACCATGACTGACAGCTACTTCAAGATCCTGCCACCCATGCCTTCTCCACCATGACTGACAGCTACTTCAAGATCCTGCCACCCATGCCTTCCCCACCATGATTGACAGCTACTTCAAGATCCTGCCACCCATGCCCTCCCCACCATGATTGACAGCTACGTCAAGATCCTGCCACCCATGCCTTCCCCACCATGATTGACAGCTACTTCACAATCCTGCCACCCATGCCTTCCCCACCATGATTGACAGCTACTTCAAGATCCTGCCACCCATGTCTTCCCCACCATGATTGACAGCACTCTCAAACTGGGAGGCGAGATAAACCTTTCCTCCCTGAAGATGCTATTGCCAGGCATTTTGTCTCAGCAACAAAACCAAAGTAACTTACAGAGCATCCAAACCCAACGCTAGCCAAACACAGCCGCCAGAACCGCACTTGGCTGGGCCTCCAGCAGAATCACGTCAGTTACGACAGTTTCTTCCACACTGCTATGACAATATCTGGCAGAAAGAACTGAAGGGATGAAAGATATACTGTGGCTATCTTCAGAGAGTTTTGGTGTATAACGGGGGGCAGGGGGAGGCACAGTATTAGGAGTTCAGTTTATGCAGTACAAGCATGGGGAGACTATTCATATCATGGCAGACCAGAAGCAAAGCAGGAGCCAGGGCTAGGGATACCCAAGGCCTTCCCCTAGAGGCCCACTTTCAAACATGTGACAGCAGGGGACATTTCAGATGTAAACCTAGGGAGTCTTCCTTGAATGAAGCCCAAGACACCCCTAATAATGAGACTATGATCAACTTGCCCAGAGGAATCGTGGCACCTAAGGGTGGACAAGAGATAAAGGGGAATCGCACCTCTGCTAAAAATACATAAGGAAAAAACCATCAGTGGCCATTTGTCCATGTCCGACCCTCATACGTCATCCTTCTTCCAACTTTCCCCAAGGAGTCCAAGATTCTAGACCTTTCCATTCTCCTCTCTTTAAAACCTACCTCTTCAAACTACAGCCAACTCTCTATACATAAGAAAGACACATAGAGTTATTCAGAAACAGAGAAACACAAATTAGGACTTCTCTGAGGATCTACTTATCACCATCAAGTTAGAAAGAGAAGTCTGAAAACCCCAGTGCTACATTACTGTGGGTAATTGGTAAATGAGAAGAGTGAGCTGATGCTTTAAGATATTTGCACTTCGACAGGCATGGTGTTGCACACCTTTAATCCCAGCACTTGGGAGGCAGAATCTCTGAGTTCGAGTCCAGTCTAGTCTACAGAGTGAGTTCCAGGACAGCCAGGGCTACACAGAGAAACCTTGTCTTGAAGAAGGAAAAAAAAAGAGAGAGAGATTTGCACTGTATCTTTCTGGGGTACAGGAAACACACACACACACACACACACACACACACACACACACACACATCTTTGTTCTCCATTCCTGGCTGAGCTCCTAAAATTCTTTGTATTTCCTAATTGGAGTGTCTTGTTATTTATAACAAGCTCCCAGTCTCCAGCTGGAAGATTCCTCACTAGAAAGACACCCAGGACTCCGTACTGCTCTTTATTGAGGACACAACCCAGGAACAGTGCCATGGAAAGGTGAGGGAAATGGAGCATTGGCACATGTACGGGGACTCTGTGCCCTCCAGGTCCCACCTTGCTCAGCACAATCCTGCCTTCTCAGCCATCACACAGGGAGGACCATTACAGATTTCTCGTCCCACACTAAAGTTGAAGCCATGGAAATGGCTCAGAGAGTGCCCTGGCCAGCCACCTCACAGCTAGGACAGAATGACTGTCAGAACCAAAGGCCCTTGGTTGAACCAGGTCAATGTTTTTGTGGAAGTTCCATCAAAATATGCACCTCTTAAGACGGGGTTCTCACAACAGCTTTGAGTCAGCAGTGGCTAGGAGGCACGTGGAGCCCCCTGCTAAAAACAGAAAAATCGATACAAAGCTAATATTGCACATTTTCTTTTTTTCTTAAGGTTTATTTTTATTTATTTGAATGTGTGTTGGTAGATGCCTGCCAAGGCCAGAAGAGGGTGTCAGATACCCTGGAGCCAGAGTTACAGGTGGTTGTGAGTCACCCAACATGGGTGCTAGGAACTGAACTCAGTCCTCTGCAAGAGCAGCAAGTGCTCTAACTGCTGAGCCAGCTCTCCAGCACAGTTAACTTGCTTTGCTTGTGATTTGTGAGTCTGGAAGCAGAGAGCAACATGGACCAAAACAGTTCCAAATGCTCTGCTCCGACACGTGGGCAGATTGTATCAATGGCCAGAGAGAGGGAACTGACCTACAAAAGGTGAATGTGAGATATAGAAAGCTCGGCAGATTAAGGCTTGGCCTTCACCTTGTTTGAACCAGTTTGAATAGCTGGCTGACTGCACATGGTTAGCTAAAGTCCAGCTGTTGGGATGGCTGAGAAAGAGTCACCTGTCAGATGAGTGGCTCTCTGCATTGTGTTAGGAGATAGTCTACCATGGACAGAGAAAGGTTTAGGCCAAACAAGATATATACATAGGCAACTTTAGGCCAAACTTCATTCAAGTTAAAATCATCATTTATTATATTTTGTTTGAATGAATAGACATTGTGTTGTACCTTCTCTGAGCTCAGAGCTCTAGCTAAGCTAATTAATGATAATAATTTATATCCCCAACTGTCATAGTCATGTTTTCCTAGCGGTTATGAAGGATCCCAGACACTGAGGCAGGCACAATAGTCTAATAAAGAGAGCTTTTAATGCTATTTTGTGAAACACTATAAGCAGGAGCCTGTGATGTGTCTTCTTGCAGAATCAGCCTATGTATAGAACAAAAAAGGGAAGAAAACAATTAGACAAATACAGCCAGTGTTTATTATGCTTAAAGCACTCAGGAAAAGAAAGCATCCATTCACAGATGCCCTGTCTGGGAAACTCCATTGTGTCGGCTACAGTGGTGGTTCAGTGGGTTGCATCATGCCTGCACTCCTTTTAGGCTAAACTTATTAAACACTAAACGCTGTGGCGAGGTGTCTGGCAGCTGTTCCCATTCAGACACTGTGAGTTTCCCATCTTCCCCTGGCTGACTACTACCCAGCCCAGCCAGACACAGCACTCATGTCAGCCAGATTAAAATACTCAAAACCCTCCAGAACATAACTGTTCATCACCTATAATGTGTGTCAAAAGCAAGTTTTTGTGTCTCAGCAGGCCTGGAGAGTTCCAAGGAGATAACCACAGCAATAAACACCTTGGGGGATGTAGATTGGGTAAGGCCATCCATGATGGATGAGAGTGTGGTAAGTCAACAAGATATGGGGCTCATGAGGACATTCCTGTTGGGGAGCTTGTGGTCACAAATTAGAGGCACATTAAGGTCCTTAGACATGGCTGGCCTGGTTGCTGTGACGGGAGCAAGGGCTATCAACATAGCCAGAGGGAGAATGGGTAAGTGAGATGAATAGAGATCAGAGCCTGTTATAAGCAATTCCATTACAAAGAAAATTTCACCTTAACAAAAATATATACACGCCCCAGGCACTAGACCATAATAACCACATACTACTGAAATAAGGCAATGTGAAGCATGCTGTTTCCCTCCTTCTACATAAGTCTCCACTTACAACAGCACCCCAGTGTACACCCTTTCACCTCTGCAGAATATGGCCACACCCACCTCCTTCCATCCTGACTGTGAGAGATGACTTTAAGATGCCCTAGTGGAGGTTCAATCTTAATGGGAACCATTGCTTCATGTCACAGATTTCCATCAGACCAGACACTCAGCTCTGATGTCATCAGCAAGATTACTTAGAATGTTAGGATACCACTTCCAAATATGCAGAACCAAAGATCTTGAGAGGCACAAGGGTACTGTCTTCTGCAAGGAACTGAAGCAATGTCTCAACAGTGAAGAGCACAGCCTACTCTTGCAGAGGATCTGAATTCAGTTACCAGCATGCACTTCTGGCAGCTTACAACCAATGGATCTAACTGTAGCTCTAGAGAATCTGACGTCCTCTTCTGGCCTCCACAGACACTGCACTCACCTGCACAAACCCACACTCAGACAAACACCTATACACATACTTTAAACATAAAAACCTTTAAACATTTTAATATATCTTGTTTTTATCACCTATAAAGTTGAATTTGATATTATGTTTGCCTTTTAATTTCTAGATCTTTTTCACATGTAAGTCTTTAATTTTTATGGTTAAATATGCTATTCCTTTGTCTGACCTCTACATTCATGCACATGCACAGGCCCCTGACACACACCTATGGACCTTTTTGCTGTTTTCTTAATTTTTTTTTAATTTAGGGCACACAGCATAATGGTTTGATATACATGTATGTTATTATTTACTGTAGTCAAGTAAATTAACACATCCACCCCAACATTTATCTATTGGGTGTGTTAAGAGCACCTAAAAATCTAATCTTTCATCAAAGCTCCAGAATGATCAAAGTTGTATGTCATGGCTTTGCTTTTACTAGGAAAGAGACTGGAAGCAACATTCATGTCCCTCAACAGAGAAATACACAAAAACTGATTCATCCTTGCAAAAGGACAGTGTACAGCAAGCACAATGAATGAACCAGAGCTACATGTGTCAGCATGGACCATGGAGGTGGGGAAGGCAAGGCATCTGCAGCCTGATACCCTGATAAGAAGCCAGAAACATGCAAAGCAGTACATGCATGGATATTCAGGGTATAAGGACATGCACAAAAATGAAAATATCAAATCAGAATATTGGAATCAGATAACTAGCATGGGTTTTACTACCTCTCTAGTATTTTGTTTCTTAGCTACATGATGTTCATTAAATAAGTATTTGATGTTTTATTCATATATAAAATATTCAATAATTTAAAATAAAAAATAGTGATACAGACAGTATAGAACATAACATATTCCATGTAAGCTGTTTGTGGTGGCGCATGCCTTTAATCACAATACTCAGGAAGCAGAGGCAGGCAGATCTTTGTAAGTTTGAGGTCAACCTGGTCTACTTAATTTTCAGGCCAGCCAGGGTTACATAGTGAGACCCTGTCTCAAAATAAAACAAAGCCCCCAAAACAAAATACTCTGTCTAGCTTCTAGCTGGAGAGACAGCCTATTAGGCAAAGCTACTTGCCACCAAGTCTGACAATCTAAATTCAACCCTTAGGACCCATTTGGTGGAAGAAAGAACCAACTCCTGAAAGTTGTCTTCTGATCTCCATATTCACACCATGACACATGTGCACCACTCTCACACACATGCAAATGCACATAAGTAAATGTAATTTTTAATTTTTTTTTTTAGAAAGATAGCAGTTCTCTGTGTAGCCTTGGCTGTCCTGGAACTTGCCCTGTAGATGAGGCTGGCCTCAAACTCATAGAGATCTGCCTGCCTCTGCCTCCTGAGTACTGGGATTAAAGGTGTGTGCCATCACTGACCAGCCAGCTTTAATTTTTAAAGGTTTTAAAAAATGGTTCTATTTACATGTTTGGGTTACTATCTTAGTTAGGGTTTCTATTGGCTGTGAAGAGAATCATGACCATGGCTATTCTAATAAAAGAAAACATTGAATTTGGGTTGGCTTACAGGTTCAGAAGTTAAGTCTGTTATCATTACGGCAGCATGTAGACAGAGATGGTGCTGGAGAGAGACCTTGGAGTTCTACATCTGAATCCACAGGCAGCAGGAAGAGAGAGTGACACCGAGCCTGGCTTAAGCTTCTTAAACCTCAAAGTCCACCCCCTGTGACACACTTCCTCCAACAAGGCCACACCTCCAGTAATGCCACTCCTTATGAGTCTATGGGGACCATTTTCATTCAAACCATGACAGTCACAATGGTGTGACTCTTCTGCCCATAATCTCAGTCACTAGTCTGTGCAGAATATTTGCTTAACAATGCAAAGACATGTTGCATTTGTTTAACTATATAAAAATGTGTTGCATTTGTTTCATTATGTAAAGATGTGTTGCTGTTTTACCTTGCCTGCCTAAGGTACCTGACTGGTCTAAAAAAAAAACCTAAATGGCCAATAGCAAGGGAAGACATATAGATGGGACTTCCGGGCAGGGAGAGTAAGTAGGAGGAAGAATTTAGGCTCAAAAAAGGAGAAGAAAGAAAAAGAGATGACAGGGAGATGCCAGGGGCCAGACAGACATGGAGGAAGCAGGAAAGTAGGACATACAGAATGAAAGAAAGTTAAAAAGCTCCAAGGTAAAACATAGATGAATAGAAACAAGTTAAGTTAAAAGAACTAGTGGGACCAGCCTAAGCTAAGACCAAGCATTGATAATTAGTAATAAGTCCCCGTGTCTTTATCTGGGACCTGGCTGGCAGCTTGAAGAAAATGCCAACTACACTGGTTCTACCCAGGTACAAGGGTTCCCATCCCCCATGAATGCATCATGCAGTGACAGTCCCCTAGGGCCGGACTGAGGAGTACACCAGTGTCTTAGTTGAGTTTTTAATGCTGTGAAGAGACACCATGACCATGGCAACTCTTATAAGGAAAACATTTAATTGACGGGGCTCGCTTACAGTTTCAGAAGTTCAGTCAATTATAATCATAATGGGGAGCACGGTGATATGCAGGCAGACATTGTGCTAGAGGAGTAGCTGAGAGTCCTACATCTTGCAGACAACAGGAAGTCAACTGAAACACTGGGCATAGGAAAGCTCAAAGTCCACCCCCACAGTGACACACTTCCTCCAACAAGGCCATACCCACTCCAACAAAGCCACACCTCCTAATAGATTATGGAGGCCAATTACATTCAAACCACCACAACCAGGGTTAGGACAAGTTTCAGGAAGTTTTTCATTGCACCATGTGGACTTGCTATTTTATTTTCTGTGTAGTTGCCTCTTACTGTTTTCTCAGTGTCTTTAGAAAATGAGTTTTTAGGATGACTCGAGTAATGTTCTTACTTCAGAGAATTGAAGGATAAATATCTAGAACAAAATCACCCATACTGCGAACATCCAGAGGCATTGTTGACCAGTATGTATATTTATATTAGGATTCACTGCAACATCATAATGCGTCTTTATTTGGTAAGTTTTCTTTAACAACATAATTGTATTAAGCTCATGGATGAATCAGTATTCTTCAAGAATTACTTTAAGACATAGGGAAAGACACAGGGATCACCCAGCAATGGAGAAATGGATGTGAGTTACAGGAGCAAACTGGGGGTGAGGGGGGTAATGGAGGGCAAGGGTCAGGGGGAAAGAGAGCTTAGGGGAGTGGGAGGTTCGAGCTGGAACGGGAACAGAGTGGGAGAACAAGGAAAGAGATACCATGATAAATGAAGACACCATGGGAATAGGGAGAAGCAGAGTACTAGGAAGGTCCCCAGGAATCCACAAGGATGACTCCACCATAGACTACTGGCAATGGTCGAGAGGGTGCCTGAGCTGACCTACTCTGTTGATGGGATGGCTGAATACCCTAACTGTCATGATAGAACCCTCATCCAGTGACTGATGGAAGCAGATGCAGAGATCCATGGCCAGGTCCCAGGCAGAGCTCCAGGAGTCCAATTGACAAGTGACAGGAGGGATTCTATGAGCAAGAGATATCAAAACCATGACTGGAAAAAGTACTGAGACAACTAGCCAAACTAGTGGAGACACATGAACTGTGGACCAATAGCTGAGGAGCCCCCATGGTACTGGACTAGGCCCTCTGGATAAGTGAGACAGTTGTTTAGCTTGAACTGTTTAGGGGGCCCCCCGGGCAGTGGGACCAGGACCTGTCCCTAGTACATGAGCTGGCTTTTTGGAGCCTAGTGCCTATGGTGAGACACTTTGCACAGCTTTGGTCAGGGAGGAGGGGCTTGGACCTGCCTCAACTGAATGTACCAGACTCTGCTGACTCCCCAGGGGAGACCTTGCCTTGGAGGAGGTGGGAATGGGGGAGGTGGGTTGAGGGGGAAGGCTGGGGGATGGGAGGAGGGAGAACAGGGGAATCTGTGGTTGGTATGTAAAATGAATAGAAAAATCTCTTAATTAAAAAAAAGGAGGAAAAAAGAATCACTTTATCATTGAACATAAGCATTTATTTTGTTCTTTACAAAAATACATTTAATGTAGTATCTATAGTATAAAATTAATTTAATTTTCCACATATCACTGTAATTAAATATCGAGATAACCCAGCACAGCAAGCAGACAGAGGGCCAGCAATAAACCACACAACTCGTTGACTATCTCACAGCTCAGCTGGTAGGGAAGTTCTCCACAGTTTTTGAGCACGCTCAAGTTTCTGCTGTCCCTCCAAGGCCCTATCTTTGAGAAGCTTGTTAAGTGGCAGCTGTTGTGGTTTGAATGTGAAATGTCCCCCATAGGCTCCTGCTTGAGCCTTTGGTCCCCAGGTGGTGGCACCACTGGGGAAGGTTGGGAAACCTTAGAGAAGCTAGATCCTTGCTGCAGGAAGGGTGGGCCTTGAGACTTTCTAGCCTGACCTGGCTTCCTGTTCTCTCTCTGCTGTTCAACTTCTGATACAATGTGATGAGTGGGCCATTCTTCCCCACCGTGATGGACTCCATTTGGAAGCATAAGCCAAAATAAACCCCTTTTCCCGTGCTTTAATCAGAGTCTTACCACTGTAGCTGAAGAGAAACTAGAATACAGGCCAATTAAGATGGTAGAACTGCTAGATGATGATGATGATGATGATGATGATGATGATAATGATGATGATGATGATAATGGTGATGATGACAATAATGTATTGTGGTTTGTTTTGTTTTGTTTTTTAACAGAATTTCCCTTCAGAAGTTTAAAAACAGCAATCTGAAAATGTCTCTGTACCCTCACCACACAGACCAATTTGCTCTTTGATCAGTCATACGAAAAGTTTGCTACTCTAAAATATGAGAACAATGGACTCCCATCCTTTGCTGTTTCCTTTGAGGTCCTAGGGCTGAACCCAGGACCTTGTTCATGCTCTCCACCACTGAGCTCTAGCTGCAGCCCTTCTTTGCTTTTGGTGGTTAGACGGGGGTCTCACTAAGTCACCCAGGCTGCCCTGGAACTGACTGTTAGCCCAGCCAGGCCTTAGCTGGTGAATCTCCTGCCTCGGCCTCCTGAGCTGCTTCAGTAACAGTCCTGCACCACCAGCTTCAACTCTGTTATGATCTTAATTTGCACCTAAGAAGCAGGAAAGCTACGAGGACTTTTTCACGCTCTGTTTGATTTTATGCTACTCACCCATGCCCTGAGCAACTTTCAAACTTCTCAATCTTCTGAACCTGAGGGTTTCTCCCAGCCTTCTGTTATTTACATGGATTGGGGAGAAAGAAGACATGCCTTTGCGGCCCGTGTGACTTCAGTTGTCCTCAGACATAAGATTTAGAAGTCACAGTTACCGATCCTTGTAGTGTTAGGACATTAGAAAGACAATCGGCCACTACCTGCACTGTTGTTTTACTATAAAAAAAAAAATGGAGGTGGGGCTGGAGAGATGGCTCGTTGATTAAGAGTACTGCCTGCTCTTCCAGAGGACCTTGGTTCAATTCCCAGCACCCACATGGTGACTCACACTCATCTATAACTCCAGTTCCAGGGGATCTGACACCGTCTTCTGACCTTCAGGGATACCAGGCATACATGTGGTTCACATACATACATACCTGCAAGCAATACATGCGTAAATACAAAATAAATAATCTAAAAGGCAAATGCAAAAGAGGGAGGTGGTAATGGGAGAAAGCATACAAAGCAGGGAGATGCATTTCAACACATCTACAAGAAAAGTGAGCACTTAACTTCATAGCTAAGGATGGCCCCTCAGAAAGCGAGGTTTTAATCCTGTACTGGTGATTTTGCTGAGGAGGATAAAAATGTGGACACCTGTGTGTGGTAGTGCCTGTCTGTAGGCTGGCATTTGGGAACCTCTGTCTCAGGAGCTCACGTTGTCCTTTTATCTTCCTGGAATTGCTCCTTGTCATCAGTACCACCACCCCTAACCACAGCCAAGTGTCCTCAAGCACTTTCCCTACCAGAGACCATTTGTCATTGAAACAGAAACCAGGTTTAAATGTTCCAGCTACCAGGGAGCAGAAGGTCCTGGCAGGTGAGTATCACACAGCACCATGCTGTGACAGACAGCAACCCTCTGTCTTCTGAAGAAGGTCCTGGCAGGTGAGTATCACACAGCACCATGCAGTGACAGTCAGTAACCCTCTGTGTCTCCTCCACCATTCCTAATGCTGTCTAGGATTCTCTCCCTGACTGGCCACAAATCTCTGTCGATCCTCACTGTCAAGTCACCCCATGCAGCACCCCTAGACCAATCTTAAGGTACCTGTTCTCTTGCCTCTGCACTTGAAATGCCCATGCCTTCCCCCACCCTAACTCTGGCATCCAAGGCTCCCCTCAAGGGTTGTACAGCTTCTTCCAGTCTGATCTTCCATAAGAAGCTTGGTGCTGCCTTTACTGCCCAACACGACTTAACTGGTTTGTACTTTATTTAGCAAATATTTATATGGCACTTAGTATGTGCCCACTGCGGGTCTAGGCACTTTCCAAATATCCACCAACTGGGATTGGAGAAGGAAGCACAGATGCCTTCCTTTCTGCTTGTCTCCACTGTCCTCCCCATTCCCACATCTGGTGTCTGACCTCCTCTGACTCCCTATTATGTATGTTTCTATCAGACAACCAGACATTATCCCTGGATACTTCCTTCCCCACTTCACCTCTCCAATAAGCAAAAATATTGGAAGATGAAGACAAAATGTTTGAGGTCTGTTGGCTGGGCCAATATCGTATTTCCAGTGAACCCTTGGACCCTTAAGGAAATTAACATTAAGATGATCTAGTTTAACCTGCTTCTCTCTGAGGTCCAAAAGGGCAGCAGGGCTTGCCCTAAGTCCTAAGTAATGCCTCTATTTAGTGAAAGATAAGAATACTACACAGGACTCCTGTCTCCAAGAATAGTGTCACGTCTACTATGCAACAGAAGTCCTTGATGTGTGTTCATTATGCAGATCCCTGAAGCATCAACTTGGTATTCCAAAAATATCAGATCGTGATTGATGCCACTTTCAAGCTCAGGATCCCTCCCCCGTGGGGCCAGAGTCATGTCTACCATCACAGTCTGGGATGACACCCAAGTATGCACAGTGGTGCGTGCAGAATGGTGGCTCCTGCATTTAAACCATGACTCATCGTCTCAAATGTCCCTGCGCTTACAAGATAGCAGGGAGCTGTTGAACTCTCAGTACATGTGCTGAAGGAGACATAGTCTTGCTAATAAAAGACAAAAAGGAATGTTTCCAGAATATTTCCTTATGCGTGTGCATGCAAGTGCACACACAGTGCGCACGTGCACACACACACACACACACACACAGAGAGAGAGAGAGAGAGAGAGAGAGAGAGAGAGAGAGAGAGAGACCGACCCACTTTGGCTAGGGAGAGCATCTACAAACATTCCAAGCTAGATTGCTTTCTGAGTGAGGCCGATTTGTTCACACCCATGAGAAAGGCACATGAGATCGGAAAAGAAGCTAGAAGCCCCCACTGATGGAGGGAACCTTCCTTCTGATCTGCTTGGCAAAGCTGGAAGAACTTTCCCAGATGTCTGCACTCCGAAAGCTCATACGGGTCAGAGTGACCACTCAGGACAAACCCAGACACGTGTGGTTAAACACGCAAGAAAATGGTACTGAACTCTAAAAAGACCGCATTCAAAACAAAGCAAACATTCCAAGTGAGTGAAGCTAATCAATCAATACCGGCTGGAGAGGACTCCCCTCGGCTCCCAGTGCTCCCCCAAGCTCCCAGCGCCAACAGACCCGAGCTGCTCTCAGTGTCTGTCAGAGAAGCCTCTTTTGTGGTGAGCAGAAGTCAGCAGAGAGATGCATAACTGGCCAAGGTGCTGAGAATGTGAGACAGGTGCTCAGCCCTAACTGGGGCATCAAGGTCCAAGAAACACCATGAAGAGGAGATGAAAAGAATGTAACCGTCAGAGGATGGGAGATGCAGGGAGAAGCTGTCTTCTTCAGCATGCCTATCATACTCAGGAACCTGCAGCAGCTGAGGTCACGTACACAAGACCAAGCCAGCCAAAATCCTAGCACAGATGATGCAGAAGATCTCCAGGCTCCAGCCCTTACTGAGGGGCTATGGGCAGTGAAGAGTTTCTGGGGGTGGAGAATCGGTGCTTTTATGGATGGCCCCATGTTTGTGCCCATATGGGCAGCACTAATTGGACTTAATGGGTCATCAAACAAGAAAATGATATTGTGAGGGTTTTTTTCGGGGGGAGGGGCTTGGAGAGAGTTGAAATAGAGGGTAAATATTACCATATTTCATTACATACATTTATAAAGTTCTCAAAAACAAAGAAATTATTTTTTTAATGTACTAGAGAAAGAGGCGGCCTGTGCTATGAGGTTTGGAAGGAAGGAAAACTCTGGTGGTGAAAAAGCAAAGCAGCAGATGTCCAGGCAGGTAAGTGGCTTGTCTGTCTGCCATAAGACAGGTCTGTCAGTAGTGGCAACTTTTTACATTAGCGAGATGAGGCTCTTTACAGCCACGTACTTCTCCCCACTCCCCAAAGCAAGTGCCAGCAGCCCAGACACACAACGCCTTCCCAAAGAGGGGAGAGAGATTGAACTTCACAGTGTGGAGACAGGCTGACCAAGACCGGCCAGCCAGCCCTTGGGTTCACCTTGAACCCAGTTCTTTGGACTTCAAATGCAGAGCATCTTGAGTTCGTTCGATAGAAATCTGGACCAAGTGATAGTTTTTTAATGTGCCCAGGCGGGTGCAGGTATGTGGGAGACAATGTACTATCTCTCTCACACTTTTGATTTTGACTTGGTGGATTTGTGGGTTAAGGATTACAAACAATGTAGGTATGGGTGGATCACAGTTTCAGTGCCTCAGCTGGCAGAGCTGAGGACTCAATTGAAAGCCTTTGATCTCTTAGCTTAGCAGGCACATTATCCTGCAAGTCTGGAGTGAAGAGGATCACCAAGGGAGCCTTCCATATGAGAAGATGAATCTGCTAATGCGCAATGCCCAGAGTATAGAAAACTATCTCCAAGCATCTATTTAATATTGGATGGCCCAGGGTCATTTTGCATGCAAAATCTGACCTTTCAGAGTTTCTGCAAAGCTAAATGGGACTGGCCACTCACTCTTTCCCCTCTTTCAGCCTGACTTCCGGCTCTTCCAGCTGGAAGCCAGCCACATCTCTGCACAGAATCAGCCAGCCTTAAAGTGTCAGATTCAAATGTGCTTAACTTGTATCCCTAATTAAAAAGGCCAGAGGAATACTCAGTAAATACTTTGGGTCTAATTAAGTCTGATTGCATTATGAAATAGAATCAGACTTTTTTACATTTGAAATTCCAAAGCAATTCTATGCTCTCCACGGCCACAGATGATAGCCCCTGTGTATGACATACACAAACTCTTCTCTCGAGTCAGCCTGAAGCAAAGGCATACACACAAACCAAGCGTCAAGGACAGCCTGTCCACAAGCCCCGAAAAAGAAACAGTACTTTGCGTTATCCCTCCTCTGTCTCTGGAACCATGAGCTATCCACCATCCTCACACACCTGGGGGGCTTCTGGGCTCTTCCCTTTTCCCTAGCACCTTCTGCCTCCTTGGTGGTTAATGTCCACACATATCAGGATTGGGGAGCTTTGGAAATCCCAGTGGCTAAGCCCTGCCTCCAAGATGCTGATTTGGTTTGGGAAAATGGCCATTTAATTGGAGCAGTTAAGGTCAAGGGACCACAACTAAATGACCTTATCAGTTCCTAGGCTGCCAATTTCCCCCATGGCTATGACTCCCAAATTTCTTGTATACTTAGATGTCTTTCAGAAGATGAAGACAGAATTTTTTTGTGGGGGGCAATTGCTGTGGGATGTTCTGTATGTCAAATTACTCTGATTGGTCAATAAATGAAACACTGATTGGCCAGTGGCTAGGCAGGAAGTATAGGTGGGACTAACAGAGAGGAGAAAAGAACAGGAAGGTGGAAGGAGACACTGCCAGCCACCGTCAGGACAAGCAGCATGTAAAGATGCCGGTAAGCCACGAGCCACGTGGCAAGGTATAGATTTATAGAAATGGATTAATTTAAGATATAAGGACAGTTAGCAAGAAGCCTGCCATGGCCATACAGTTTATAAGCAATATAAGTCTCTGTGTTTACTTGGTTGGGTCTGAGCGGCTGTGGGACTGGCAGGTGAGAGAGATTTGTCCTGATTGTGGACCAGGCAGGAAAACTCTAGCTACAGGCAATAGCTTAGATGGAACCCAAGAATCTGCAAGCACTCCACCACGGGGTTATGTTGCCAGACCATGAAATTAGACTGTTGATTTCTTCCCACCTTCAATACGCTGTGTTTCCAATGGTTCCCATTGTAGCTCAAACCAAAAGCCTAAAAATATGTTTCATCCTGTACGACATCAGATTTTAATCAGTAAAGTTAATGTGATTATATAATCAAAGATCTCAGCTTCCAAGATGGCCCCAACTGTCCCCACTTCTGAGCACTCCTACCTACTATGGGTTGTCTCTTTCCACGTGTACTAGAGTTGGTCTGTGTGACCAATAACACGTGGAAGAATGGATGCATGTTATTCCAGAGGTTCAGTTATAAAGAGGCTGTAACATCTGCAGTGGGCTGTAACTCAGGGGTATGATAGTTGTCTAGTCTTTATAAGGCCCCAAATTTGATCTTTAACACACAGGAGGCAGATGACGAGAACTCCTGTTTTGTGTGAATTTATACACCTCCACTCTGATGGACATTTTTCCCTCACCCTGAGGGAAACAAGCTGCCAGCCATCATGTTGTGATCACTCCTTAGAGAGACCCTGTGATAGGAAACAGAGGCACCAGGTCAACAGCTACCTGGAACTAAACCTTCTGAGAACTGTGTGGATGTGTTTGCAAGGACATTCCTCCTCCTGTTTTAACTCTGCTACGTGTGACTCCAGCCTCAGCTAGAGGGCTGATGATAACCTCACAAGAGACCCTGACCCTGAAACACCTAGCTAAATTGCTGTAGACTTCCAACCACCAGAAACTTTGTGATAGGGTGATAGGCATTTTAAGTGGCTGAATTTGGGGCGGATTGGTGATTCAAGGTAGTTTCTGCCCACTCAGTTTTTACCAGCTCTACTGTCACATGCTCAAGCTCTTCTTTATTTAGACCCCAGGAGCCTTCCAATATGTCTCCCTTTTCCAGTTCTGCTCTGCTCTCTGACCATCCTTTTGCTTTCCGGTCTTGCTTTCTTTTAATGAAACCAGTTTCCAACCCTCCCATTTAATGTCTCCATCCACTCCTGTTTAGTGTCTCCATAGCGGACGTTATTGGATGCAGAATAAAAACCAGCTCCCTACAATGCTTTCATGAGCTGATTTTAATCACCATCTCTCGCTTGCTTTATCTCCTTGTGACGGTCCATTTTGGTTGTCAGCTTGACTAGATCTGGAATCAACTAAGAGACATGCCTCTGGGCAGGTCGAAAAGGGTATTTCTTGGAAGATTTGACTGAGGGAAGCAGACCTTCCCCAAGAGTGGGTGGCATCTTCCAGCAGCTGCCCAAATAAAAGGGCTTTCCAGGGGAAAGCTATCGTTTGGGCCCTTCTGCCTTATCTCCCAGCTGGTGAGCCCGTCCACTGTTGCTGCCATGGCTATGGCCTTTTTTGTTGGGAACCTTCTTCAGCCTTCCAATGGGGACTGAAGACCTACAGCTGCAGGCCTGCATTCCCTGCTTAGGTATCGAGAACTATGGACTGGGAAGCTACTGGGTTCTCAGCCTCTCCAGTGAGCAGATACCATCGTTGGACTCCTCAGCCTGACTCATATAAGCCTATACATCTAATAAATCTCCTTTGTAATATATATTCATCCTATTGACTATGTTCTTCTAGAGAACCCTGGCTAATATACTCTTCCTATTTTTTAATGCATTCCAGATCCATGGCTCTGTACTGTCTAGCAAGAACCTAAGCCCATTTATTTGAGGTTTGTAACTGATAATTCGACCTCTGTGGGCCCTCTGGTTCTGATTCTGTACTTTGTGTTTCTTCTGACCCTTGCTCACACTGGCTTGTATCCCTCGTGTGCAATGACTTTGCTTTTTAAGGCTGTGAGAATGAGGACAGTTTTTAACACCCAGATACCATGATCTGAGTAACATTGCTCAAAACAGAAATGACTTTTTATTAAATCTCTCACAAGTGTCCATCAAGCTACAGGGTGGGGTGGGAGTATCCCCCGAGTGCAGAGCCTCTGAAAGTGCTGGAGAAAATACCACATACAATCTGATCATGATTGAACTGGCAAGAAAATAAGGAAAACAAACAGAAGAAATACAGAGTGGGATTCAACAAGGCTGTGTGAGCTATGAAGGTGTTTCCCTTAGGAATCCATAGATTTTCAAGTGGCCCAGAGCCACACATGGAAGAGATTAGAGGGAAAAACCAACCCACCAACCAACCCATGGTCTAAGCAACATGGGACTTTTACGGAGCTGAAACTCCATAGACACACCCCAGGGGCCACCCAGAGGGGATGTGTCAGCCCTCAGAGTGGGCGAAGGAAGCAGTGGAAAGGTCTTCTCTGGCATGTTGTAACATGAGCTAGCAATGATCAACATTCATGTATTCGTACAACCTGCTGCCCCTATGCGCATGTCCTCGTCTCTCACTTTGACCCTGATCACGTGATTCACATGAACTGGCCAATGGGACGTATTTAATGCCAGTTTTATCCTCAGCTCACCCCATTGCCATTACATGAAGAAGAAACCAATTTTGCCCCCTTGAGTATGAAAGGCCACATGGTCTGAGGGGCCCAGCTGGGCACAGAGTTCTGCCAACACACCTTGGGGGTGGAGCCATCACTGTCCAGGCAAAAGAACAAAAGCCACGCAGACTAGCTGCCAATGGGAGAGAAATAATGAGCCACTGTTGAAGCCACGTTACTATTTGAGAGGGGGTCATCACACAGAAAGAGATCATGGATAAACTCCCCTTTAGCTCTCTTTGTCAATCTGTGAAACCCATGAGGTCCTTCTGCATGCAGCTGGAGGCAGATCTCACAACCTCTTGGGTCTTTCAGTTTTCAACAGGTTTTCACTATTGAAAATGTCTCCAGAGGCACCTGGGTTTGTCTCTTCCTTTCACACATGTGGGCTCAGTGGAGAAGCATACTCCCTGCATGTTCTGACAGGTCTTTTTCAGACAGATCTTCCCACCACTGGTCCAGAAGACCTATACTTTCACATAGGCAGGGGCAGAGTATGACCTTTTTGACTGCCCCAACATGGAATGGCTTGTCTGGTACCCAAGGTCCCTGACCCCAGGCCTTTTCTTATATATCTTCTCCCAATCTTGCAGGTGGTCTCTTCATTACATATAGGGCTGAGTACCAGCATTAGCTTTGCAGAGAAGCCATCCTCCCCCAGACAATCAAGATCCCCATTATAAGCCACCTGGCATCTTTTTCAGCATATATCTAGCTGGCATATCAGTCTGTGTCCTCTTCTCTAAGGTAACATGTTCTCCATGTGAAAAGGGGCTTTCCTTCTTTTCCACTGAGTCCCCAGGGCTAGAACCAAGGCCAGTCCATGCTAACAATTCAATGTTGGTTGAATGGATAAGTTCATTATCTCTCCCAACTTTGAACCATTATCAAAAATCAGCTGTACATGTCATCTACATCTGTCAAAGAAACTGAATTTTTTACATGGTCAAAAAGATACAGTCAAAAATAAACTCTGTAGTATGAGCAATGGAAGACACCTTTATAAAGAGAGATGATCCTAGGTCAAGGCTATGGACCACCTTGAGTGACCAGTGGGATCCAGATTTCTTTTTACCAGAGGCAACAGAGTGTCATTAAGGGTTTTTGAGTATAAAATGATAGAAATTCCCCAAATAACTTTCACTGGGTACATTTTTAAAAACTCCACTTAGATTGATTTGGAAGCAATTTGACATTTTCTTTTTTTATTAACTGGCTTTTAGAACATGTTGACAAGTGTGCTTCATTTTGTAGGATCTTAAGAAAATCTCTCTGCTGGGGCCAGGACCACCAGGTCATTTGCAAACAGATGCACATGGCCATGGATAAACAGAGTTATGCATCTGGGCCCTCTGAGAACATTTTCCACTCACAACACATGTATTTCTTATGTAACACCTGTGTTTCTATGTATAGCACACAGAATCTTGTTTTCATATCAGGCATATAGGTTCTTGCCAGAACCTTCTTCCAAGCCTGAGTCTGAGAAAAAAGCAGAGGGAACAGTAAGGAAGAGGATGTATCTCAATCTGGCATCAACTCTGCCAAACACACCCAATTCCCATGAACTCACATGTGTCTGCGAACCATCCCCACAAGGGCCTGTGCTGACAGCACAGTGGCAGAGGTCAGCCAAGATAACCTCTTCAGGGTGGGCAGGCGTAGCATGAGGAGGAAGGAAGAAGCTGAGGCCATTCTGAGGACCTGTTCATGAACTTCCCCAAGGTGGAAACTATCATCTGGAAATAGGGTCCCCAACAGGTTTTCACCAGTGTGTCCAGTGGTGACAGCAGACAGGATCAACGGGGGTGGTTCCAAAGGGATGGCAAGGCAGAAAAGCTGTCCTAACACAGGACAGGTCCTCTGCAGCCACCCACCTGTGAGACCCCATTGCTCAGGAGCCAAAACCAAAGTTATTTCCTTATAAAAACTAGGAAGGGCTGTGTGCAGATTGTCGCTCCACCCTCAACCCCAACTGTATCTGACTTTGCCTCAAATTCTCTTCCTCCTTCCTAGAACAGCATCTGCTCCTGATTCCCCAGACTCCACCTCCCCTCTGCACCTCTTTCTCTCCCTCTTTCCTTCCTAACTCCCATGCCTCCCCTTCCCCCTTTACCTTCCAGGCTTCCCTAGGACAGGCCCATTCTAAGCTTTCCTTCTCTTCGAATCCATCCACAGCACACACCTGAGCACTGATCTTGGCCAGCTTCAGCCATATCTTCCCGTGTTATGATGTGTAAGAACACATGTGATCCCTCAAATGCACAACTTCTGTTTCAGCTAACTTCTGTTGGGGCTTCCACCGATGAGAAGTCTTGTGACCTGTAACACACACCAGCACTAATATACATAGGTAGGGAACAGATGGGGATGAGCAGGGTCTTGCAGACAAAGAGGCACAAGGAAACTATGTATGGTGTATGGCATGTGTACATGGGCTCCCTGTTGCCTTGGTACTGGGCCCTCATCCACAAGCCACAGCCAGACTGGGAACCGCAGTATAATTTGTGAGAGCATGCCCATATACCCTTGTCAGCATCAATATTTGTTGTTCTCCAATTTGAAAAGGCCCCTAGGAGCAATGGGAGGTCAGGAAAAAAAAAAAAAAAAAAGGTAGTCAATGGGGTCAGGTGGTGTTTACAGATGCCAGAGGTTGCTATGGCAACCCCTTTCCTGCATATCCTCCTGTATCTTCACTACATGTTCGTCTTAGAGACACTTCTGAGAGATGGAAGCAAGCTTTTAGATCTGGCCTGGCTCTCAGAGCTTCCTTCCCTGTCCACAAGTCCAGGCACAGCAAAGGACCACAGGGATGAGAATAAGCAAAACTAACCATGGTGTCCTTACTTCCTGAACCTGCACCTAACCAATCCGGGTGGTCTTGGGGATAATGCTCCCTGTGATTGGTCTGATGTGAAGAGGCTAGAAAGACAGGAAGAAAATAAAAAGTACCTATTTTTAAATATCTGAATTTTTCATATTTAAAAAACAAAAACAAACCTGGGGCTGGAGAGATGGCTCAGCAGTTAAGAGCAGTTTCTGCTCTTCCAGAGGACCCAGGTTCAATCTCCAACACCCACATGGCAGCTCACAACCTTTTGTAACTCCAGAAGACCCAAGTTCAATCTCCGACATCCACATAGCAGCTCACAACCTTTTGTAACTCCAGTCCCAGGGGACCCAACACCCTCTTCTGGCATCTACCGACACTGTACTCACATGATACACAGGCACACATGCAGGAAAAACATCCATACACATAAAAATAAAATAAGCAAACAAAATCCTGAGATATGGTGGGGGCAGATTTAGAATGGAATACCCATTGTCCAAGTTTACTTTGGTTCCTAACTATCAAATACTTTTGTTTTGTTGAAACAGGGTTTCTCAGTGTAACAATCCTGCCTGTCCTGGGACTCACTTTGCAGACCAGGCTGGCCTCACTCACAGAGATCTGCCTGCCTCTGCCTCCCGAGTGCTGGGATTAAAGGCATGTGCCACCATCACTGGACTGTCAAATACTTTTTAAAAAGAGTTCTGGTTTGGTCCTTTGTTAACTAGAAAGTGGACTTACCTAGGGATCGGGCTAGCACCAGGTATGTGAACTCTAAAAGGCTTTTCTTGACCTATATGTGTTAACCTTAGATTTCTGGGTTCCCATTCTGGTTCTGTTTCTATTGACTTTGTCTTTTGTGCCTACATGGATGAGTTTCTCACCTTCAGTGTTTTGTTTTTCTTCAGTGTTGGGGATGAAACCCAAAGCCTTAGGCATGTGCTCTATGACTGAGTGAGCTATAACCCCCAGACCCCAATCAGTGGATATTTAAACCAGTGAGCCAGTAATAATTATGCTTTATATTGGTTTCATAGATGGGTATATGAATATATATGCATATTTTATGCACTTGCATATTTCAACATTAAAACACTGTTCTTTTTCCATCCTTTGAGCTACGATATAGTCCTCTTGGGCACAGGACATCCATGACATCTTAAGTGCATGGATGACACAGTGTGTGTTTCCAGTCATGCCATAATTTAACTCCTCTTACTTGGAATAAAAGGCTTGTTCCTTAGAAGTGCAGGTTACTGGAGCAGAAGAAGAGCCTTCAAGTTTGCTGCTATAACATTTTCTGTGCTGTGTTCTTCCCTGTAGGTCCAAGTCTGAAGCTCATCATTTGGCCCTATAGAAACTCAGTGTTGTTTAATGATACCCCTAATCCTAATCACTCCTTTCTTTGGTGAAGTTCATTGTCAAATTTCAGTTCAGAGTTTTCATTAGTTTGTCTTCAGAGCTACCTTAGCTCTTGGAAGCAATTAATCAATTAACACATTTCATAAAGCTTCAAGCAAATAAATCCATAGGATACACAGTGTCCAGTGCCTACCACCCTGACAGTGAGGTCTTCATTTCTGTGGGATCATGGGAAGCTGGCATATTCAGCAAGCACACAGAAACTTGGAACTGACCTTTCATAATATAAAACACTTCACAAATATGTTCTGATTTTATCAGAATCTCAAGATCGGGTACAGTGAGCAACACAGACAAAGCCATCTTTTGCCCACACTCTCTCCCCAGTTCATATCCTATTATCTGGTGCCTCACAGACTTGGCTAATCAAATGATCCTTTACCCTGGACCATTCAGTGAAGATTCTTGGAGATGGTAAGTGTCAAGGTCAAACTCAAGGCTAAGTCTAGTTACGACTCGGCTTTCCAGGTTTTGGATAAATATTTACCTTATATTAAAAAGGGTTGGGTTATAATAATAGAAGTTTTTCTGGGTGTGTAGACAATTGGAAAAAAATGAACCCATGGTGGCTTAGTTGCCAGAGTGTTTAATAACCAGTAGAAAGATCTCTAGGGTCATATGTAAGGCATGGTGTGATGAGGAGGGAGAATCAGAAAGTGTCACACTCAGCCTCAGCGCTGTCCTTTGTCAGTTGTCTGCTCTGAGTCATTGCAAGCATCACATGAGAAAGTAGTATGGTTATCATCCATGGCAACCTGCCTGGACTATGGTGCCCAGTGTGGTCAGATATCAATCTAGACAATACTGTGAATTTTTATTATTTTTAGATATGATTAACTTTAATCCAGTAGACCTTGAATTATTACCCTTATTATTATATAACAATCCTGCCTGTCCTGGGACTCACTTTGCAGACCAGGCTGGCCTCACTCACAGAGATCTGCCTGCCTCTGCCTCCCGAGTGCTGGGATTAAAGGCATGTGCCACCATCACTGGACTGTCAAATACTTTTTAAAAAGAGTTCTGGTTTGGTCCTTTGTTAACTAGAAAGTGGACTTACCTAGGGATCGGGCTAGTGTATAATTATAATAATATAATATATTATTATAAGGGTATTATAATTATTATAACAGTGATTCTCAACGTTCTAATGCTGTGACTCTTTAAGACAGTTCCTCATGTTGTGGTAAACCCCAATCATAAAATTATTTTTGTTGCAACTTTCATAACTAACTTTTCTACTGTTCTGAATCATAATGTAAATATCTGATATGCAGTATATCTGATATGTGACCTCTGTGAAAGGGTCATTCAACTTTCCTAAAGGGGTTGTGACCCACAGGTCGAAAACCACTGCTCTACAGTATGGGTGAGCATCATCAAGTCAACTAAAAATCTTAAAAGCAAAGACAGATTTCCTGCAGAAAAAAAAGGAATTTTTCTTCAAAATAAACTGTAACAAAACTAGATTATTTCTATGGGAAACTCTAATATTGCACTAAGCTAAGCCCTTAGCATGGCCTTAGACAAAGATGGTACCCAACTATTCATTCTTTTCCATTATCATTCCTTAACACAAATCCATCACTTGGTCAAATATATGGCTGCCTACTTATAAGGTACCATATGAGGAAAGGACCCAGCAGCATCAATAAACTACCCAAGGTCATGGTCAATCTGTGACAATGCTGGGATTCAAACCCTGGTCTTCTCTGTCGCCTCATCTGTTTCTTCTGCTTCCTACTGCCATGACCAACTGGCCACTCCTCTCCAGTTCACCCTGCTTCTGTGCCTACTGAAGCTTGAGAGTCAGAGTTGCATTAAAACAAGGTCATCACTTTTTTTCCTCTGGAAAGCACGCCCAGCACCTTCTAGCACTATGAGAGCTAGCCAGTAGGGGTGAAGCTTTGAAGTCCATACCAGCTTAATTGTTCCATGTTCTGTGGCTCCACTGTATGGTATCTTCAGTAATAGATCATACTGTCAAGTTCTGAAAGGTAACCAAAAGTAATGGCAATACCCTGTAATGTTTGGGAGTCTATGGGACCCCACTGGCCAACAACTCAAAAAGATACCCATTAGGGTGCCAGAGTTACACAAACATGCACCCTTCACTTGGGAGTCACTTCATCCCACCTTTAACACTTCCCTGGTGCCCTGCTGGCTTACCTTTGCTCAAAGCACATATGACACACTCTGCAGGGAATTGCTATGATGTCTGCCACTCTGCCTGCACCTAGTGTGGTTTTCATGATTGGTATGTTCAGTGTGGTTAATCTTTGCTCAATTCACTGAAGTCACATAAGTTAACATTTAAGAAATCACTGAGGCCAAGCATGGTGGCTCATGCCAACAACCCAGCCCTTGGGAAATGGAGACAGGAGGACTAGGAGTTCAAAGTCATCCTTAGCTACACAGATATGGCTACATGAAGGCCTGTCAAGAAAGAAGGAAGGAAAGAAGGGGAAGAAAATAAGTGAAAACTAAAATGGATTCAGGTGATAAATAAATCTACCTGCCCACTTGCACAGTTCTCTAATTAAGCTTTAACAGCGGTCCACCAAAACCACACTTATTTCTGAAAATTGTAAGATCTGAGGGGTTCCCTAGACACACTCAAGGCAAAAATTGAATGGAAAAGACTCACCGAACTTCCCACAATTGTGGCTTATTGCAGCTACAGGTTACAGCTTACAATGAGACAAGAGATGAGATCATAAAGGAGAACCAAGGAACCTTCTACCTGTGCAGCTTCCAACTGTCTCCATCCTGAGAGCTGTAGACAGCGCAAGCATCCTCCAGAAAGACTATGTGACTTGGGAGCCCCATATCATCTGAGCCAACAGTGTTTCACCTTCTTTGTAGGCTACTAGTGAGGAAAGGCTTTCAGAGAAAGTAGACAGATGCAGTGGTATAAGGGGGGCGGGGGAATAAATGGAAAGGAGGATTAAATAGGGTAAGAGGTGGGAGGATGGGATAGAGAAGAGGAAAATATGGGAGGAACGATTAACAATGAAGGTCTTTGGGAAAGTGGTATGAAAACACACTACTGTACAAGCGTCTTAAAATATACACAAACATACACAGGAAGAGATTAAATGGAGCTGTCTTGTAACAAGGCAAAGTCAAACGTCCACATTAGACAGTACATGCTAGCAAATAAAAACCCCAATACCAGGAACGGGTTACCTCTTTTTGAATTGTTGGCCAGTGGGATCCCAAAGACCTCCAAACATAGCAGGATATTGCCATTGCTTTTGGTTACCCTCAAGAACTGTATGGTAATACTATTGCTGAAGACACTAAATATGTGAGCCATAAAACATGGAAAAACTAAGCTGGAACTGACCTTGAACCTTCATCCCTATTGGCTGGTTTTCATAGTGCTGGAAGGTGCTATGCATGCATAGGGAACAAGTCATTTGATGAGCTGCCTTACTAATGCCTCCTCTCTCCCCATCTCACACCTAATGAAAACAG
>CABHPP010108411.1:0-13265 GCA_902168425.1 Peromyscus attwateri
TTTTTTTTCTCAAAAGATATTTCCAATGCTACATGCCAAGGTATGGCACATTCCCAGAAATATTGAAGAAGTCTCCAGAAAGTCTGTTTGAGGCAATTGTTGAAGGTCTTTTTTCTGAACAAAGCAAGTCCTTTGAGAATGAGAGAGTGAGAGAGCTGTTTTGGTTTTAAGTGGTCATATTGCTACAAGAACAATAAAAATCAACAGCTACAAAGAAATAATAATGAACAAAATAAATCTATAGGCACTGACCCTATAATAATGTGAGATAGTGAGGAACAGGATAAATAAGTATTGAAAAATGTTAAAGATGATCATTGAGGTAAAATAGAAAATTTCAATGGGAAAAGCATAAAGTGACTATAAATTCATGGCATTTGATGGATAATATAAAAATATAATAACCTAAATTTTAGACATAGATAAAAACAAATGGTTTTACACATGGCTGAAATTGATAGTTTAAAATTGATAGTTTATAAGTTTATTAATGTCCATTTACAACCACAAAAAAGATAACCATAGAAGACAATCCTTTGAAATGTTATAACACATGCCAAGGCTTCCTTACTGAATGATCAGAATTATAATCTTGGACATGCATCTATTTTATATGCATGTGAGTCACAGTTATATATTTTTCTGAAAAAGATCTCTTTTATCAAAATATGTTCAGTGTACTCTTTCATTGCAGATGAGTTTACTACTATTGAATAAATGGATAGATATTTATAGTGAAAATATTTCATCAAAGATAAATATTGAAAATACAGGAGAATATAAAAATATAAATCATAAATATATAAGTAAACATTATATAGAAGAAGCAGCTTGTACTTATGTAGCCATGAATTTGAGTCAGCAGACAGGTGGGTATATATGGAAGGGGTTGGATGAAGGAAATGAAAAGGAGAAAATGATATAATTATATTTTAATTTCAAAAAATAAGAATAAATAAACATTTTATAATAATGGAAAAATTTTTCTCCATTACTTAATAGGGTGCCTTTAGGTCTGTGTAGCTATAACACACTTTAAATGTACCTATTATCAAAGAGAAACTGAAAGTATTCAATTTGAATTTAAATAAACAAGTGTAACCACATACTGGACAGATAAAAGAATAAAGTCTGGAGATATTGCTAATCACAAAAGAAAAGACCTGGAGTCTAAAGAGCTTTTACTGTGTTTTTCTAGTATAATTTTTGTGTAATATATTCTTGAATTGAGTTTTTCTTAAAATTATATTTTCATGTATAACATTTTAATTAGAGACAAAGATAAGTCATAATAAAAGCTTTATATAAATCTGTTTTCCTGCATTATCAATGTTTCTAAAACCTTGAGTTTTGTAACTAATATCTAGATTAAAATAGTAAGTATTCCATGGTTTTATCTAATATATTTAATTAAAATATAATTATATCATTCCCCTCTTCCCTTTCCTCCTTCCAACCCTTTCCATTTTACTCCCCTTTCTCAAATTAGCCTTTTTCTTTTTATTGTTTTATATATATATATATATATATGTGAATATATGTGAGTACACACACACACACACACACACACACACACACAAAAGCTACTGATTCCGTTTTCATTGCTTGAGTGTATATAATTTCAGGGCTGACCACTTTCAATTAGTGTCTCCCAGAAATACACTCCCTAACTAGTTATACAGACATCTCATTCAAAAACCTTATAATTGAAGTTTCTTTCTTATGCATGTGTATGTGTACATGTGCATGTGTATATATGTATTTGTTTCTGCGTGTGTGTGTGTGTGTGTGTGTGTGTGTGTGTGTGTGTGTGTGATTATGGAGACCAAGAGACAGCTTCTAGTGTCATGCACAGGAATGCTATTTATCTGCTTTGAGGTAAGTATCAGACCAGACAGTCTCATGTCTCTGTCTCCTCAACATAGGAATCACAAATGGGTGCTACTATAGTCTTCTTTCTCACATAGGGTCTGGTGATTAAATTTATATTGTCAGGCTTGTGGGGCAAGTACTCTACAGACTGACGTACCTCCCCAGACCCTAGGGATATTCATGCATATATGATTCCGGTAGTAGTCAACCCTGGAATTTCACATATGCTAGGCAATCTCTTTGCCACTGAAGTAGATTCTCAGCAATACAGTAATAATTTTTTAGAGTTTTCAACCATTTGTAAGGGTTGAGATAAAATATTCATTGTGCAGCATACTGTAGTTTGGCTCTTTTTGCTTTTGACCTTCATCAAAGTTGATATGTATTGCTCTGTCCAATCCATATATGTGTGTATATATATACATATATATATGTTTATTTATTTTTCAAAGTCTACCTTATTAATTATTAATAATTCTTGTATATCCAGGGAGCAATGTAGTGAAAAACAACATGAATAATATTATGATTATTATAATTACTTTCATGATTATTCAATAATTTATGTTGAATCAGTTATAAATTTTAATGTTCATATTTGTTTGGAACATAAATACTTTTCTGAACTCATGTTTTACTTTTTATCAGTTTAAGAATATGTAAATAATGGACTTCTACTGAATAGGGCTACTAATTTTAATTTTAACTAATTTCCAGTAATACATTATAGAGGAAAAACCAAGAATATCAGCATTGATTAGTGATTTGAGGGTGTGTATTTCCAAATTAGGCTGGGAATTACTAGTAAGTTTCTGATCACAATCATGATGAAATGATGTGGTGTGGTGTATCTAAGGACCCTGTATAATTAGTTCTGTCATCCTATTGTGCCACACACTGTTGAAAACTAAGCAAAAAAGTTAATCTTTTTTGTTTTTATTAACAAATTTTTTCATTCATTTATATACCAAAGATACAGCTGTTTCCTCCTCCTGCCCCTCCAGCTTCCCCTCCCAACTCACCCCATTCCCTCCTACAGTAAGGTAAGGCCTCCCATGGAAGGCGGGTCACCCCCCCCACCCAGCCTCAAGGCTGTATGAGGTGTCCCATCATAGAAGTGGGCTCCAAAAAGCCTGCTCATGCACCAGGGACGGACTCTGATCCTACTGCCAGGGACTCCTTAAGCAGATCAAACTACACAACTGTCTCGCTATGCAGAGGGCCTAGTCCAGTCTCATGCAGGCTCCACAACTGTTGATTTAAATTTATGAGTTCCCACTAGTTTGGTTTGGTTGTCTCTGTAGGTTTCCCCATTGTGATCTTGATGCCCCCTTGCTCATATAATCTCTCTTCCCTCTCTTCAACTGGACTCCCAGAGCTTGGCCTGGTGTTTGGCCTTAATGTTATCTCAGAAAGCTCACTGGATAGGCAGTCAGCCTCTTAGCACAAGGTTAAGGTCCTCCCTTCACTTTAGCATTAATGAAGAATAAAGCAAAACTGTATGAGTAGAGTATTTGCTACTGATTACATTTTACCGCTAGACCATGACTGGGCTGGTGAAGAGGCAGAAGGCTGAGAAGCATAGACGACACTACATGTTAAATTTTCTTACTTCATATAACACCATGAAAATATTTACACTTCCTATCATCTTTCATCATGAATGGAAGAAATAGTTTTAGAACTATGGAAACAGACAATTTTGGAGATATAACTGAAATGAATTGTAGGCATTCATGTATGGGATAAGTTATGCAAAATCCTTTGTAAACTGCATTTTTTCATTTCCTCACTAGGATATTTTCTCATTTTGTTTTAATTCTTTCCTCTTATTTAAAAATAATAGCATTAGATATTTCTATAGTATTATGATCTCTTTAGAAACTGACTTTTTTTTCCAAAAAAATGAGTTTCAATTGTGGTTATTATGCTAACATTGAAAGAAAAGCAGAACTTAGAATAGTTAACAAATACAACTGGTTTTCTACTTATTTCTATCTTTTTACATTTATTTGTTTACTGTATGTGTTTGTGTGTGTGTGTGTGTGTGTGTGTGTGTGTGTGTGTGTGTGTGTATGCATGTGCGTGACCCATTGTGTGCATATGGAAGTGGAATTGAGAAAACAACTTTAGAAGTCAATTTTTTCCTTCCCAATATGAGTTCAAGCTTAGGTCTTCACACGTACCTGCTGAGCCCCTTTACAAGCCCTATATTATCTTGTAAAAATCAAAGTTACATTTGTTCAGTGCAATTTTTCTATTACCATAAAGTTATGATTCAGGTTAAAGTTATCAGTTATTTCTATTAACTTCAATATGTTCATCAGATACTAATTTTATTATGGAGGTTATGTCTAGTTCCTCTTATTTCAATGATTTTCAGGGTCATATAAAATGGTATTAAATTACTATGTTGCTTTATGACATCATTAACACTCTACTAATAACACTGTACTTATATTTAATTTTGTTTCATATATATACTAGAATATAACTGTGACTTTATATTTGGAAAAAGTCACACTATTCTTTGAAGATATGGCAAAGCTATATACAAATGAAAATATACACTGAAAGTTGCCATACATAAAATTTAAGAAATAATGTGTTTGGTTGAGAGGTAAAATAGAATATCATTAATGATACAAGTTATTAACATTAAAATATTTGTGGATGTGTGACACAGTATGTTCATGAAGAGCTTGGCATAACATATTTGCAAATAAAACATTTCCATGTGAATTTGAAAGAGTAGACTAGAATTACTAAGCTGATAATATTTGGAATGAAGCATGTAACTTTCCATCTTTTTTTTCTGAAGATCTATTTTTTTACTCATCTTTTCTCTCCAAAATCTTTCAAGTTATTAAGCAGACTGCCTAAGGGAGAAACCCTCTCCAGAAAAAAATATAATATCTTATTTAAGGGTTTTAGAACTTGGCTATAGTTTCTCCTCCCTTTCCTAATAGATTCACTCTCTTTGTTTCCCTTTCTAAAGGGCACATTGTAAGGAAGCTTTTCTACAGGGAATTTACAGTATCCAGAGATGGCTGGCTCTTTTTTTCCCTCAGGCTAGACACTTTTTTTTTTTCTGAAAGAAGCTTCTTTATCAGCATCTATTGTATTCCTTTTCCACTGTTATAAATCCTCGATATTTTCTTAAACTGGACAGATTATGCTAGAAATCTGCTTCCAATACGGTAGTACTACAGTACTTGAATTTAGATGTGAGTTTTTGTTATTATTTTTTTCTCCTAATCTCTATAACCTGATAGTTGCTTGGAGAGAGCTTGCTTTCTTTGTTTGCATTGTTCATTCCTTAAGCTTTAGAGATACATAAGGTGAGACAGTCTAGATAAAAGAAAATCTTAAAGGGTTATGAAATCCTCCTTCAGTTTAGAACAAATACCTTGCCTTAAATGTCTCTGCTATTTTACATACTTAGGGTCTTTAAGGCATGAATACTTCTCTACAGTAGAAATTGGAACTGACTTGAAAACCCCACGCATTTTAGCATATATTTAATATTTTCTGACAATGCATTGATAGTGTGTTTTAATTTTATGGCAGTTAATTACCCCTAGTTTCCTAATAAAATATTTCTAATTGCATATTCATTTTTGGTCAATATTAAGTGAGATTGGGTTTCAAGAAAGATGTGGGTAATTATAGAATAATTTATTTTATGAATATTTTAAATGTATTTTTAGAGAATGATGTATTACATTTAAATTTTCAGGCATTCAAATTACCAGAGAAAATTATAGAGAACACATTCTATTATTTATTTTTTGCTCTATAGTGCAGCATGGGCTCATTTTTTCTATTGAGCATTTTTTTTTCAAACTGTATTATAGCCTTGCTTAAACAAGATGTATTTCCTAATTAGTTTAATAATTCAGAGTCGCTTAATTTATTATTACATTAAAAAGATGAAAAATGTTACTGAATAATATTTGGTAAACTACTGAATATATTATGCATACTCATTATAGTAATTTTATGCTATTTTTGAAAAAAGGGTCTCACTCTGTACCATTCATGGTTTTGAAGTTTCTACATGCTGACCTTCTGAGTGCAGTCCCCCTCCTCAGCATCTTGTGTGCACTACCATACTTAATCCATTTTAATTATTTTGTAATGAAGTTCTTTATGGAAAATATTAGCCAATGTCAAATTGGCTTGTATCACTGTAAGTCCAAGAGCTTTAGTCCCTCAACTGAGCAACAAATAATCATTTTGCCCTTAGTATAAAGCATTGTGGAAGTTGTTATGTGAATGGATGGTAATAATGTGCTTTTTAGTTTGTGTAAGTTGGGTATTCTTTGTCTGGAATGCTTGAGGACCAGAGGTGTTGGCCACTTCAGATTCTTTCATATTTTGGAATATTTGAAACAGTTTGTGAGTCACAGTTGAAAGGGCTATGGAATGGGTTCATATCCCCGCCCTCCAAGACTGTGAACAAATTGTGTTGTGTACTTGATACTTAACTGAAGCCTGCCATAAGAGGTCAGTTGCAGAACTGTCCAAATAACAGTCTAAGTAGTTTCATATTTTGTATTTCAGGGTTGTGAATTGTAGGTGTTCAAACTGTAATGCATAAATAACAGTGAAAGCATTTGTTGAAGCTTATAATCTTTTTTGAAAATCAGAATTGGTTCTACTAGTAATATTCATTCATACTTTTCATGACTATGAAGCCATAGGTGACTTGTATGCAAAACCAATTCAAAAATGATTAACAAGCACTGATGACCAAGAGTTACAAGATGATCTTTGACCTAAAGGTATATATATATATATATATATATATATATATATATATATATATATATGTATGTATAATGGAAACATTAGGTTATGCTAATGCAAAAATTATTATTTGCAAATGACTACATTTTATGAGCAAATAATAAACATGAGGCCTGAAATACAATTTCACTAAAAGGATAGTTACAGAATTATGCTTCAGAATACAACATGAGCCAATTGTAGCCGGATTATATTGAGAAAGAGGAATATAATTGCAGGAGCTAGAAGAGTTGAGGGCACCAGGCGAACATGGCCTACAAAATAAACTAAGAAAGGCTCACAGGGGCTCCAGAGACTGAAGCTGCAATCACAGAGCCCTGCATGAGTCTTTGCTAGATCCTCTGCATATGTGTTATGGTTGTTAGCTTAGTATTTTTGTGGGACTTCTAACAGTGGGAGTGGGGTTGTCTTGGACTTTTTTACCTGCTCTTGGGACCTTTTTCCTCCTACTGGGTTGCCTTTCCTAGCCTTGATATGAGGCTTTGTGCCTACTCTTATTATATCTTATTATGCTGAGTTCAGTTGATATCCCTGAGAGGTTTGCTCCTTTTTGAAGGGAACCAGAGGAGGAGTGGATCTGAGGGAGAAGAAAGGTGGTGGGAATTTGGGATGAAGGGAGTGAAGGAAAATAGAGGATAGGATGCATTGTATGAAATAATAATAATAATAATAATAATAATAAAGAAATGCTGTCAGTAACTATGATAGGAATATTGCTTTTTTTCAAATCATTGAAAATTGTTTTAAAATATTTGCCAGGTAATATTAAACAAAACAAAACAGAATATTGCAATTACATACAGAACTATATAACCTGTAGAAGCAACACAAATATTAAGAAAGCTTAAGTGGACTATACCTAAATGTTATGCAGTGTAATTATTTTGATTGCACACACATAGTCATGCAAATAAGTGTGCTGAATTGTTAAACTGTATCACATTGTTATGAACATACATTTGCATGTTTTTCTAAAGTGGTATCTCTTTTGTCTTTGGGGGATATAACTGGAGTTACTCAATTATAAACTATGTAACTTTGAGGAACTAACAGAACTAATAATAGCTGTATTTTTTCTTCCCAGTATTATTATAAGAAGATATTAATTTTTATGCATCATTGCCAGCTCTTGTGATTAAGATTTTTACTATAGTCACCTTAGTGGTGTGAATAGATATGCCATTGTGGTTTTAATTTTTCCTTTTTCTATTCTCTAATAATACTAAACACGTTTTTATGTACTTAATGACTATTTGTGTGTTTTGTTTTTGAAGACTGGTTCATATCCTTTGGCCATTTTAAATTTTAATTGCATCCTTGTTGAATTCTCAAAGTTCTTTTTTTCTTTTCCTTTTAAAGTTATTTTTGTTCTTTGACAATTTGATACAATATGTTTTGTATTCACCCTCTGTCCTCTAACTCTTCCGGCACCCACCTCTCTTCCCTAGCCATACAACTTTTTTGTGATTTAAAAATGTTTTTAAATTCAAGACTATTTTGTGCTACCCAAATATTTTTAGGTGTGTCATTTTCCACTACTAGAGTATGGTTCACTTACCAGGTGATACAGTCTTAAAGAAATGGAATTTCCCCTTTCCAAAAGATATCAATTGCTAAAAGCTCCTCAGCTAAAGGAGGTGGACTTTGTGTCCACCTTGATTCGGGACTTGATATGGATTGAAGTATTTACACAGGTTTTGTGCATACTACTGTAACTTCTGTGAGTAAATACATGCAGCTACACTTGTCTGTCCAAAAGACACTGTTTTCTTAAAATGATCTACAATCAGATGTTCCTGCACTCTTTCTGCACCTTCTTCAATTATCTCTGAGCCGGAGGCATGTGTTCATATGTTCTTTTTAGGGTTGAGCACTCTGCAGAGTTTTACTGTCTGTTCATTGGGCAGGTGTGAGTTACTTGTCTTCATCACAGTCTACTGCAAATAGTAGCTTTTCAGGTGAAGGTTAGAGATGCATTGATTTATGGCATAACAATAAGCCATTAGGGGTCTATTTAGTATTGTGTCCATTTATTTGAATAAGAGTAGTAGGTTCTCTCCTAGAGTCAGTTATCTGTTGTCTTAGTTAAGGTTGTTGCTGTGAAGAAACACCATGACCACAGCTACTCTTCTAAGGAAAATATAATTGAGGTGACTGTAGCATGAATCTTAAATGGTCTTTTTAATAAAAACAAACCTAGAGCCAGGTATTGGGGTGAATGCTGGAAGGTCAGAGAAGCAGAACAAGCCACAGCCACCTCACCCTGCCAATTCCTCAGCTGATCCTGTTTCCTCAGACTGGAAGCCTCTGAGTCCTCATCCAGAATGAATCTCAGCTGAACTGTGCTGCTCAAAAGCCTAAAAGCTTAACCAGCCAAAAGCTTCTAGTTCTTGGTCCTCGCGCCTTAGATACCTTTCTGCTTTCTGCCACCACTTCCTGGGATTAAAGGCGTGTGTCACCATGCCTGGCTGTTTCCAGTGTGGCCTTGAACTCACAGAGATCCGGATGGATTTCTGCTTTAGGAATGGTAGGATTAAAGGCATGAGTGCCACCATTTTCTAGCCTCTGTATCTAGTGGCTGTTCTGTTCTCTGACCCCGGATAAGTTTATTAGGGTGCACAATATTTTGGGGAACACAATATCACCACACTGACTCAGTTACAGTTTCAGAGGTTCAGTCCATTAACATCATTGTGGGGAGAATGATGGAAAGCAGGCAGACATGGTGCTGGAGAAATAGCTGAGAGTCCTACATGTTTTTTGGATTTTTTTTTTTTTTGAGACAGGGTTTCTCTGTGTAGCTTCGTGCCTTCCTGGAACTCACTTTGTAGCCCAGGCTAGCCTTGAACTCACAGAGATCCGCCTGCCTCTGCCTCCCAAGTGCTAGGCATGAGCTACCACCATTCGGTGAGTCCTACATGTTGTAGGCAACAGGAAGGTAACTGAGACACTGGGTGGTATCCTGAGTATAGAGAACCTCAAAGCCCAGCCCCACAGTGACATAATTTCTCCATCAAGACCATACCCATTCCAACAAAGCCACACCTCCTAATCGTGCCACTCCCAGTGAGATTATAGGCGCCAATTACATTCAAACTGCCATATCTGTCTAACTATAGATCTTGGCTCAATAATGATACCGTGCATGGGTTCATCTTGTGGACTGGGCCTTAAATTTGAAAATATTCAGTCCAGTATTATACCAGTGGACATGCTTTGCCATACCACAACAGTCATTATTGTAATTCACAGGGTTCACAGTTGGGTGAGACTAATGATGGGTTTTCTCTTCCAGTAGTATGTATAGCATCATCTAGCACTATGAAAGCTAACCAGTAAGGATTTACATCAGATCAGTACCAGCTTGATTTCTCCAAGTTGTATGACTTAAGTATGTGGTGTCTTCAGCAATAGGATCTTACAATTAAGTTGTGAGGGTAAACAAGAGCACCAAGAATAGCTGTAATTTGGGGGCATCTTTAGGACCTTATTGGTCAACAACTTGGAAGAAGTTATCCTTTCCTGGAACCCAGCTTATTTGTTAGCCTTTTCTGTGTAGTAAGGGGTATTGTTGGCCCATTTTATGATAACTCTATTTAAACTTTTTTTATTTGTATGTATAAACATAATTTAGGAACTTTCTACAGTAATAAGTTTTTACTTGAGTTCAATTCTTTTATATTATCTATCCCTCTAAGTTTTTCTTTTCTACCCCATTCCACCCTTCCTTGCCCTATTTTATCCCTTTCTGTTCCCTCTTAGCCCCTTATATCAGTGCATTGTGTTTCCCTTCCTTGAAAGCCCCTCCCAATGGCCTGTAGTCATTTTCTGACCTATGTAAGTATTTCAAATCTTTGTACATTCTGGAAATACTTGTGTGGTATTATTTGTAAATACTTTTTCCTCATTAAATAAAGAGCTTTCCCTTTCAAATCTCTACATATTTTGGAAATCATTTTGTGGTATTATTTGTATGTATTTTTCATTAATTGAGTTTCCTATTTCATTGTCTATAAAGAGTCTTTTGAACACAAGACACAATTTTAGTGGAGATAGGGACTACTTTTAATCCCCTTTGTGTTCAGTTTATATTAATATACCGTCTAACCCAAAGCCACAAGCTTTCTATTATTTCATCCCAAGAGTGTCATAGTTATAGCTTTTACACTTAAATTTGTGGTTTGTTTTGAGGTCAAGATTATGAATGGTGTGAAAAAGAGTTTCTATTTCTTTCCCTTATAAGTAGATATTTAATATTTCCAACTTGATGTATATTTTATAGTCCAGTGAAAAGGGCTGATGCTTTTTGATCTTTTATGTTCATAAGTATCACCTAGAGTTCATGTTTAAAGTGCAGATTATAGTATAGTAGAGGAACTTCAGAATCTACTGTTTTAGCACGTCCCCAGGTGATGTTGGTAGTGGCCCCAGGACATTTTGAATAGCAAGGAAATAGACAATTGCTGAACAAGTAATTCTAAGTGCAGTCTAAGTATTCATTTACTTTTATTCACCTCTGAGAAAATTGGCTTTCTTTGCTATTCCCTGTGTGGAGGAGATAGTAGCTTCAATACTACTTCTAGGGTCACTTCTCATTAGGTGCATCCATAAACAAGAAAATTGCTAGGTGATATTACTAAGCTTGACTTTTTAGTTCTCATCACAGATCAGCCCACTGGCTACATTAGTTCCATTTGTTGACCCCTCAGCTATAGCTAGGGTTTTAAAGCTCAGTGGGTGGGTAGCTGCTCCTGGAGAAGAGGCTAGAGGCTTTCTACAATTTTACAATTGCTCTGCTGTCTAATGTCAAATAAAATTTGATCATCTTTTACCTTAAATTGAAGATGTCTAAAGGGGAAGTAAATTAGTAAGCCTCAGAAATCCTACAAATGAGTATTACTGTGTAGTATTGGGCTAAGGAGTAGGAAATTGATTTTTTTTTTATTACCCACTCCTTGTGTTTCAAGTTCAGCACTTCTAGATAATGTGTAGTTTTAGTAAGGGCTGATATTGGAACATAGACAGTCCCACTACAAAGACCATGGAGCAGGCAGCCATTGGCAAGATCCTGAGTTTTTGTGGGTGCTTTCTCACTTAGAAACTGAGAAAATTAGGTGCCCAGTAAAGACATTTTAATCATTTAGTTTCTGGAACAAACTATAGGTGCTGAATTTATGTTAGTTTTCCTCCCTTTCTCAGCCTTTCTAGAGAAAGAGATTTTCTGCAATTTACATATAAATGACCAAGTATAATAGGGCCACTAAATTAAGAATAAAACAAGAGCCCTCTAATGGAAAAAGAACATGGTTTTTCTAAAAAATTAAGGCTAAAGATGGTTATTCTTAACTGGTTAAGAATTTAATTGTGATAGTTCCTGAAACTTCCATGAAAATAATGATTAATCAAAGTGCATTTAATATTTAATATGCAACCACAAAAAAGCATATTAGTTCTTTAAAGGAGAAAGAATACTGCCCATTATGTCAAAATCATACAGTAAATTGTTTGGAATAAATACCAAGAATAATAGAATGACACAGTTGGCAAAATATCAAATAATGACCACTTTTTCTATCATGTTTTTTAAATTTGAGCTTCTGTTCCCTATCCAACCACACATTTTAGGTATTTGTTACATCAACATGTCACTTCCAGGTCCCAGTGTTTATATTAGTGTCCTATTTCTCCTTTATCCAAATAATCATAAACTTAATGGCTTAAAGCCAAATGTATTATATTGAAATCTGGATATCTAAACTCCAAAAGATATCTAAATTATATGAAGTTGAGAAGTCAGAGGCTGAGTTACTCCTGCAGAAAAATAGGAGGAATCTGCTTGCTTTTCTTCTCCCATTTCAAGAGATTATCTATATTCTCTGAATTGTGATTCTCATACTCCATCGCTAAAGGCAGCCACTCCAAGCTTTATCATTGCTACTATTATTTATGTTTAGCTCCATTTTTCTCCTTTTGTGGATTTTCTGATTAAATTACCCAACGTGGAAAATCCAAAATATTTTACCAATTTTGAAATTAACAGATTTTTCAGCTTCAGTTACATCTGCTACCTTATTTTTCATTTGCTTGGAATAGTAACATTAATAAAATTTTACAGATTAGAAACGGGGGTCAACATTTTCTTTAAGGGTAACATTATTCTCCCTAATACACTGAGCACATCTTATACCAACCTAAATGTACCATGTTCAATTCTTCTTGTATAAAGAATGGTTATAAGAAGCTTAAATGATAACACCAACTGATGTGTCAATGTGGGTAGTAAAAATTTCACAAAACCCCTCCCACAGGTGAAGACCTACAGATAATTAATGGCTGCTGAGAGAGGAAGAATCAATTTTCTCTGGGGATAATCCTCTTGAAATGTTATTCAATTCCAAGTGATCAGTCCCAAATGCATATACATAAGAGCAACCCTAAATAGGCACAGAATGTTGTATTTGTGTGTGTGTGTGTGTGTGTGATGTGTGTATAATAATAATAATAATTGATAAGAGGTCAAGAAATTGACAGGGAGTTGGGGAAATAAGAATTTGGAGTGGGGAAAATAAAGGGTCAAATGT
>CABHPP010108412.1:0-18078 GCA_902168425.1 Peromyscus attwateri
ATATATATATATAACCAATTGCTGCAAGTTGTAATTTGAAAATAATCTAGTTACCATTAATTTACACTGTACATTTTGAAAACTTAGAAATTGTGATTTTAATGTACTTGTTCATACTAGAATGAAGGCAGTACTATTTCCTTCCAAAATTTACTTGTAGTGAGGAAAACTGCTACTACTAACTCATGAGAGAATAACACAAAAATTGTCTAGTGGAATATGAGTTTTTTGTTGCTTTATTGTGATTCACTTTGTGTTATGAATCTCATTAATACATCAACATAACATTTTATTTTTAATTCTTTTAAAATCATTAGTATATGTGTATGTGTATATGTGTGGATAGGTCCATGTGAACACAGTGCCTGATAATACATGCAGAGGGCAATAGACTCCCTGGAGCTGCAGTTACAGCTGGACGTGGGCCACCCAATGAGCATGTTGGGAACTGAACTCTCTTTGTTGACAAAATTAGTATGTTCTCTTAAACACTGAGCCTCCTCTCCAGCTGAAATTTTATAAATATGATATTCTTACTCATTTTTGAGAATTGTATACAGTATATTTTGATCATAGTCACCCACAACTCTTCCTAGATCCATTTCCTACCTCCTACCCCAATTTTATGACCTCTTAAAAAAATTAGTTCACTGATTCCATTTGTTTCCCATATTGTTTGGCAATACTGGAGTTTGGTGGACTTACTAGGGTCACGCTCTTAAACAAAGCTGATTCTCCCTCACCCAGATACCATCAAATGTCAATAACTCCTTGGTTAGGAATAGTGGTTTATGAACAATCTCTTACTTCTTACTAAAATGTTGAGTTGATCTTGTATCATTCTTGGGCAGGCAAACATAGCTATGAGTTCATGAATATAGTAGTCTCACCATGTCCAGAAATCACTGTATTCCCTACTTCTCCAGACTTCTGACTCTTTAAATCTTTTTATCCACTTACATGATATTTCCAGAGCCTTGGGAGCTATAGTGGAGAATGATATAGATGTTTTGTTTATGGCCAAGCACTCCGCTGACATGTTTTTTGCACTTGGATTAGTGCTGAGTTTCTGTATGAACCACCATCCACTGCCCAAAGAAATGCATCTGATGAGGTCTGAGAGATGAACTGATGGATATAGACATACAAATTTGAAGGACAGTTTGATACTATATCCATTTAGCAGAATGAAAGTACTAAATTCTCCCCTGGAGCCTGTGAGTTTTCCAACCATAGATTTTTCACCAGATTTACAGTAAACAGCATTTGCTTTCTCCTGTGAAATGGGCTTTGACTTCAAGCAGAAAGTGGTTAGATACCCTCACAAGGTCTGTGCCACTATTGTATCTGTGAGCAAATCTTGTCATTCCACTAATTACCACAGTTCACAGAGTTCATAGTGGGGTAAGACTGTTGATGACTTTTATCCTGAGTAGCCTACATAGCCCCTTAAGGTACTGTGGAATCTCAACAGCAGGCAGAAGCTTCCCAAAATCAACTTTGTTTAGCCAAGTCCTCCACCAAAGTATGTGTTGTCTTCAGCAACAGGGTCTTACCATCAAGTTCTGCTTGACAACCAATAACAATAGCAATAGCAACAGGAATAGCCTGTGTTGTTTGGGGATCTCTAGGATACTATTGACAGACAACTCAAGGGATGTATTCCAAATATGAAACAGGTCTTTTTATTTGGTAATTTATGCTTATTAGAGAAGCATCACTCACTGTGTTGGGTATAGGATAACTCCAATTAAACCATTTAAGTGAACACATACATGCATACACAAAATATTTAAGAAGCTTATAAAATAGTAGGTTTCTATATGACTTTTTCAAGATTCTTCATGTTAATTATCCCTACTCCTTCTTTATTTAAATGATAATATGGTTGTCTAATGGATTGGCTATTAATCTCACTTTTGAAAAACTATCAAGTATATTTTACAGTATTTTCTAATTTACAAAAAGGGGGACACACTGACTCCTTTAATACCATATCCAACCTTCCTTCCCATCCATTTCCTGTGGTTTTTGCACAAGAGTCTATTCAGAGAAATGGATAGAACTAAAATGATGAAGTAACACAGACCCAGGAAGGCAAATTTCACATATTGTCTCTCATTTATAATCCCTATGTCAAAATCTTCAGATATAAGTGTAGTTCTAACCCCTCATCAAAGGAACTGCTCTTACCACGGACAAGACCATGATAGAAAATCATAATTTATCGAAATACAGAGAGCAAATTATCGTGTGGTGCCCAGCCACAACTGGCTCATTTACAATACAACTCTTACATCTTAAAATCAGGAAATGTTGAGTAAGGGGACATAACGATAGAAAGCATCAAAGAAACAGGAAGTATGCTGTGAGATTGCACATCCTAGAAATGTCAGGGAAGTCACACCTGTGAAGTCTGGACAACATGGCTCCCCAAACAACGATGACAACAATAGATATGCTAACACAAAAGTGGTAAATCTCTTAGGGCTCCAGCCTGAAACAAAGAACTACAGGCAACTAAGGGAAGCTGAAAGTGGGAGCAAACCTGTCTCATGGAAGGGCCTCCCCACAAATGGTTATTCAATACAGAGAAGTCACTCCTGAAATAATACATGCAAGAAGCATATATACTGTGCATGTTGTATTTAGAAATTCACATGCATATACATGGTGTGTGTGTGTGTGTGTGTGTGTGTGTGTATGTGTGTACACAGGCATAAGTTATCATGCATATGACCTTATAAGACTTCTAGTAAAATGTAATTAAGAAAATAAAATTCATTTGATCTGATATACACCTGTAGTTACAAAACAGGATGTTAAGCAAACTTAATTCATGTTATGGAGCACTCCTGCCAATGAGACCTTCTATAACTAAAATGTGAAAACCTTGGAATTTCCTTGGACCAGATGTTTTCTTGTGTGGTGTCTGACTTTCTCAACAATACTGTCTTACTTTGAGGCATTTACAACAAACCTTTTCTTTTGAGAAATTTTCTGTTAAGTTTAATAACAAAATGGAAAATACACATTCATGGGTAAATTCAAATATACAACTTTTAAATTAATTGAAAATAATGTACTGTTTCATAATAAAAGGCATCCTTTTTCTGGGCTGCCACAAGATATGTTATCCATCCCTAAGGTGAGTCTTCCAAATACAAATATTCTGATCACAAGACTGTCTCACAGAAGTCACCACCGGCTTGCATTTTCATTAATTCCAGATCCAGTCAAATTTACAAGCAAGATTGCCCACCACAAGTCCACTCCTTATCAATGTGATATTCATTCACATCTCCTTATGTTACTTAACCTCCATTTTCCAAAAATTATTATCTTTTACATTATAATATATTTTCAAAGGTACTATTTAAACTAGCACATCTGAAAACATTCCTGAAAAGCACCATTAAACAGGGTCTGCAAGTATCTAAGATAATCTTAACAGAGGACAAAGTTGTAAATGCTAATTTTGAAGCAAAACATAAAGCTGCATTCAGCCTCCCAGAATGATCCCTGTGTATGTATAAAGATACTGGTCAGAATTATGAATTAACAGCTTACAAACAGGTTCATACATTCAGTATTCAATAAGAACCAATTTAATTCAACATATGGAATAAACAATCATTCTACTAACATGTGACGGATTTCATAAGAAAATCTATAAAATAGACATGACACACAGAATTTATATCATGTAAAGAAAATCAAGTGAAAGTGCATTATAAACTACCACTACTATATTTTGTCCGCATTATACTTATCCGGGTTAGTTAACTAACAATGAAAGTTTGGGCTAAATATTACTAACTTGAAGCAAAAATTGTATTAACTTTATTTTACAAATATTATTTCCTCACCTATCTATGTACATCTTTCCCTAGCACTGTCTTCTCTGGGTTCCCTGCCCCCATCAGCCACTGCACACCACAGGTCTCAGGATGCAGAGGAACTGGGGAAGCAGGGTCTTGGGTGGTGGTGAGCATACGAGGAAGAAATGACCCTGGAGAATGTGTTTGGAGGACAGCTCCTTTATCAAAGCAATGGACTAGCTTATATAGTGGGAGTCATGGGCAGGGGTAGGATGGGGTTGGGGAGCATGGACACACAAAAGAACAGGGAGATGCACCTAATTTGCATATGTGGACGTGATTGAGGGCAGCCAAGACACCAATTCAAATACAAACAGTGTGTGGAAAGAAGCACTCCAGGGGTGGCTAGCAGATCACTGGTCACATGATTTCTGAAGATCCAGTTTTCTGATGAGAAAAATGTAGCTTCACTGACTTTAACATGACTCGGCCTTTGTTTCTATGGAGTTGAATGGGCTCAAGCCTGATTTGGATTGGGAGCAGTCCTACTCCTGCCTTGTTCTGAGAACTCTCTGGGGGTGGTCAACATTCTACTGTCCCTCATCTGGCCGGTTTTTTTTAATCTAAATACAGATGAAATATCCATGAAGGCTGCATCATCCAGTTACAATAAACTGTTTCAGTGAATTATCGAGAGAAATGAGAATGCTGATCTTATGTAATAATGTTGAAAAACACATAAATATAATGTTGATTAAAAAACCAAAATTAAATTTAAATTATTCTAGTTCAACTCATGTAACATTAAGTATAAGTATGATAAAAGTATAAGAGATGACAGTATGATAATTGCCTAGCCAGGGGCATAATAACTAAGATATTTATTTTGGAATGTAATAATTCTATTAGTGTGTTCCATTGACATGAAATATTTCTGAAGCTGTTCAGTGAAGACATATATATATATATATATATGCCATAATTCACTAATATTATGTTATATTTTCTAATACAATAAACACTTATTTATAGGCAAAACAAAAAACAAAAGCAAACAATTTTTTTCCTTTTAACTCATTTCTAAAGACAGAATAAAACATTCATGCATTTCCCTTTGTAGATTAAAATTAATTCATCTCATGGAAATCTAGTTGAGATAAAGAATGTCCATCTTGCTCCATTCCCTAGATCTGGTCCCATTCTCAGCTCTGCAGCAGAACACACTTGGCAACCTTCCCTGCCCCCTCTCCCATCTCCTGTGGATCCCACAGACCTCTCCTTTTTAACATTCCTCCTCCCACTTGTTGCTTTGCCTCAGACCCCAACCCCAGCAGGCACCTATTGCTAACCTAAGGGATACTTCTTCTAGGGACAAGCAGGCTGAAAGTAGACCCACACCTCTCCTAATGCCCCTTGAGATCCAAACCCACACCCCAGTCTCTTGTCCACTTCTGTAGCAGGAAACTCACTGCCATCTCCCTTCCCTCTCTGAATCTATCCGCAGTGGAGCACAAAGATCTTCTCCAGTCTTCTTTCCCCCAACCCCTCCCTCCCAGCCTCCAACACCAGCAGACCTTCACTGGGAGCACACGGGTTAAAGCAGAACAAGGTTCCTCACCACTGCCTCCTCCTCTCCAAATCTAATCCCCCAGTCTTGTCCCTAGCAATGCAACAGAAGACCAGCTGCAGTCGTCCTTCCTTCTGGCCCACATTTCCTGTGGAATCCACACACCATCCCATCCTAACCTTCCTCCCCTGACTCAGTTTCTCCACCCAGCGACCAAATCTAGAAGGCATCGCCTGCTAACCCACAAGCTATCCCTACTAGAAAACCAGGTAGGCTGTCTGGAGACCTGCTCTTCTCTTTCTGTTCCCCGAGAGCCAGTCCCCCCAGTATCATTCCCCAGCACTGAAGCAGAACATACTTGGCAGCTTTCCCTATCCCCTTGCTCCTATTTACTGTGGATTCCACAGGTCTTCCCCATCTAATCTGCTTTCCCCACTTGTTGCTTTGTTCTGAACCTGAGTCCCAACAGGCACCCACCACTAGTTCAAAGTATGCTTCTCCCAGGGCAACAAGTAGGCTGAAGATGGACCCTTTCCTCTCCAACTGCTCTTGAGATCCAATCCCCCAGTCTCATCCTGAGCTTTGTGACAGGAAACCTTCTGTGTTCTACCTTTCCTCTCTGACACCATCTCCAAGAGATCACAAAGACCTTCTCCTCTAACCTTCCTTTCCCAACTTGTCCTAGTATCCCAGCCTCCAACATTACTAGGAATTCCCTGTGAACACAACAGCTGAATAGTCCTAGAAAACAGGCAACACAAAACCATTACATTCTCTAAAATACAGAGAGGAACAGGAACCAAGTCATAAAACACATTCCTAATAACGACAAACCGAGAAATCAGCACCTAGACTCATAATTATCCCAAACCTAGATGCCTTGACACCAGCATAAAAATACAGTCAATAAGAGCCAGTGCAATAGGTCCCACTAGAGCTCAGCTATCCTACCAGAGCAGGCCCTGAATATCCCTAACATAGCTGAAGCACAAGAAAAATACGTTAGAAACATCTGTATGAAGATGATTGCCATGCTCAAAAAGGAAATGAATAAATCCCATAATAAAATCAAGGAAAAATAACAAAAAATTGGTGAAAATTTGAAGAAGCCAAGAAAACACAAACAGACAGTTGAAGGAAATGAATAAAACTGTTCAAGACCAGAATAAAATGTGGAAATGGAAGCAACAACAAAAACACAAACTGAGAGAATTCTAGAAATGAAAAATTTAGGCATTCAAACAGGAATTACAGAGACAAGCTTCACTAACAGTATCCATAAGATGGAAGAGAGAATCTCAGGCATTGATGATAAGACAGAAGAAATGGATACACGAGTCAAAGAAACATTAAATCTAAGCAAGTTCTGGCTGGGCAGTGGTGGTGCACACCTTTAATCCCAGCACTAGGGAGGCAGAGGCAAGCAGATCTCTGTGAGTTCGAGGCCAGCCTGGGCTACAGAGTGAGTTCCAGGAAAGGCTCCAAAGTTAGGCAGAGAAACCCTGTCCCAAAACAAACAAACAAACAAAAAATCTGTAACAAAACATCCAGGAAGTGTGGGACACTATGAAAGACTAAACCTAAGAAGAATAGGATATAGAAAGAGTAGAGGAAGGAAAAGAAGAGGAATCCCAGCTCAAAGTCTCAGAAAACATTTTAAAGAGCCCTACAGAAGGTACTAGAAGAAAAACTCCAGCAAAAGTAGTTAACTATACCCATGAAAACACAGGATATAAATAATCTCACACCAGCAATATCAAAAGGGAAGCACACACACTCATACAACCAGTACCACCACAAAACAACAAAATAACGGGAATAAACAGAAATTGGTTACTGATATCTCACAATATCAATGGTCTCAATTCCCCAATTAGATGATATAAACTATCAAAATGGATGCAAAAAACAGGATTCATCATTCTGCTGCATACAAGAAACACATCTCATCATCAGGGACAGACATTCCTGAGAGTAAAGGGTTGGAAAAATGTATTCCAACTGAATGGACCTATGAATCAAGCTTGTATAGCTATTTTAATATCTAACAAAATAGATTTCAAGCCAAAACTAATCAAAAGACATTGGGAAGGACACTGCATACTTATCAAAGGAAAGATCAACCAAGACGGCATATAAATTCTTAATATGCCCCAAACACAAGAGCATCCAAAATACTTCAGCTAAAATCACATATTAGACTTCACACACCGATAGAGGAAGACTTCAATATTATACCTCACCAATGGACAGGTCAAACAGACAAACACTAAACAGAGAAATAATGAAACTAACAGATGTCTAAAACCAAATGGCCTAAGGGATGTTTACAGAACATTTCAACCAAATAGAAAAGAATATTTTTCTCTGCACCTCATGGAGTTGTCTTAAAAACTGACCATATACAAAGAAACAAAGCAAGTTTCAACAGATACAAGAAAATTGAAATAACTCCCAGCACTCTCTCATACCACCAAGGTTTAATGCTAGATATGATATTAAAAGCAACAGAAACAATGGCAAGCTTACCAGCTCCTGGAAACTGACCAGCTCTCTACTGAATGAAAAAAATTGGTCAAGACAAAAATAAAGAAAGAAATTAATGACTTTCTAGAATTCAATGAAAATGAATACATAGTATAACCAAAATTATAGTAGACAGTGAATGAAGTGCTAAGAGGCAAGTTCATAGGACAGAGTGCCTAAATAAAAACAAACAAACAAATAAATAAGGATAAATCTCATACTAGTAACTTAACAGCACACCTGGAAGCTCTAGAACAAAAAGAAACAAACACACCCAAAAGCAAGAGACAGGAAGAAATAGTCAAACTCAAGGCTGAAAACAAAATAGAATCAAAGAAAACAACACAAAGAATCAATGCAACAGAGAACTGCTTCTTTCAGAAAACCAACAAGATAGACAAAATGCTTATCCAAACTAACTAAAAAGTAAAGAAAGGATAATGAAATTAACATAATCAGGAAAAAAGGGTGGCACAGCAACAGACACTAAGGAAATGCAGAGATTCATAGGGAAACACTTAAAAACCTGTACTCACCAAAATTGGAAAATCTAAAAGAAACTGATAATTTTATCAATGGGAACCACTTAGCAAAGTTAAATCATGACTAAATAGATCCATAACACCAAGAAAAGACCAAGACAAGATGGTTTTAGCATAGAATGCTACCAGACTTTCAAAGGAAAGTTAATGTCAATTGTCCTCAAATTATTGCACAAAATAGAAACAAAAGGAACATTGCTCATTACATTTTATGAGACCACAATTATCCTGATACCAAAACCACATAAAGACTAACAAAAGAGAATCACAGACCAATTTCTCTTATGAACATAGATGTAAAAATACTCAATAAAATACTTGCAAATTGAATCCAAGAACACACCAAAATCATTATCCACCATGATCAAGTAGGCTTTATCACTGAGATGCAGGGATGGTTCAATATATGAAAACCAGTAAATGCAATCCACCATATAAACAAACTGAAAGAAAGAAAAAAATATGATCATCTTATTATATGCAGGAAGGGTCTTTAACAAAATCCACCACTCCTTCATGTTAAGAGTCCTGGAGAGATTAGGAATACAAGGGACATACCCTAAAATAAAAGGCAATTTAGAGCAAGGCTATAGCCAATATCAAATTAGAAGGAGAGGAAAAAAAAGCAGTTCCAGTAAAATCAAAAATAAGACAAGGTTGTCTGCACTCTTCTTATCTGTCCAATATTGTACTTGAAATTTTATGTACAACAATAAGACAGCTAAGGGAGGTCAAGGGGATACATATTAGAAAGGAAGAAGTCAAAGTATCCTTCCTTATTTGGTATGATAGCATATATAAGGGACCCTTATAGTGGTATTTTATTTGTGCTGAAATGTGATTTTATTTGTATGTTAATAAATAAAGTTGCCTAGGGGTCAGAGCTATTAGCAAGCCATAGCGAAAGCCAGGGCGGTGGTGGTGCACGCCTTTAATCCCAGCACTTGGTAAACAGAACTAGGTAGATCTCTGTGTGTTCAAGGATACAGCCAGCATTGGAGACACACGCCCTTAATCTCAATACCAACCATAGAAGACTTGGGAGGTCTGTACAGACAGGCAATGACAAGGCAGTCACATAGTTGGGTTTACAACCAATGAGAAGGAAGAACCAGAACTCTTTATAAGTCAAACGCACAGGAAGTAGCTCCCTTTTCGGAGAGGTCTCTGGGCGAGAGAGGCTAGCTGGCGGAAAGCGGGTAAGGTTCTTAGCTCTGACCTCTTGGACTTTCATCTTTACATTGGCTCTGTGTTTATTATTTAATAAGGCAGTTGGTTACATCTACAGACCCTATTTTTTTTTTTAACCAGGAAATCCCTACAGCATATAAACCCTTCCAGCAAAGTATCTGGATACAAGATTAACTAAAGAAAAAATTAGTAGCCCTCCTATCCACAAAAGACAAATGGACTAAGCAAGAAATCAGGGAAACAACACTTTTAACAAATAACACTAAAATATTATTATTTGTGAAAGATTCAAATAATATAAAATCTATTGGAGTATTTTAAACAAACAAGTACAAATCTTATATAATTAAAAAGTTCAAGTCTTTAAAGAAGATATCAGATGATGGGAAGATCTCTTATACTCATGGATTGGTAGGATTAGCATAGTGAAATTGGCCATCATACCAAAAAAGCAATCTATAGATTCAAAAAAATCCCCATCAGAGTTCCAACATAATTTTTCACAGATCTTGAAGAGACAATATTTAGCTTCATGTGGGAAATAAAAAAAATACAGGATAGCTAAAGCAATCCTAAAAAACAAAAGAACTGCTGAAGGTATAACCAATACCAATTTCAAGTTGTAGTGTAGCATTACAGTAATAAAAATATATGATATTGGCAGAAAAATGGACACATTGATCAGGAGAATTGCAATGGAGACCTAGACATAAATATACACACATATGTACACCTGATTTTGATAAAGAACCAGAAATACAACTAGAAAAAGACAGCATCTTCAACAAATGGAACTAGACAAGATGGATGGCAGCACATAGAAGAATGCAAATAGATCCATACTTATCACCCTGCACAAAACTCAAGTCCAAGTGGATCAAAATTCTTAACATAAAACCAGATACACTGAATCTGATAGAAGAGAAAATTGGGAATAGCCTTGAATACATTGGCATGGGAGAAGACTGACTGAACAGAACACCTATAGTGCAGACACTAAGATCAAGAATTAATTAATAGGACCTCATGAAAATGATAAGGCTTCTGTAAGGTAACGTATAATGTCACTCAGACAAAGTGGCAGCCTACAGAATTTTACTATTTTTACAAACTCCACATCCAATACAGGACTAATATCCAACATTTATAAAATACTCAAGAAAAGAGGTATCAAAAACCAAATAAACAAACTTAGAATGGGGTGTAGCATAAATCTTAAAAGGTCTTATTAATAAAAACAAACCTGGGAACAGATATTAGGGTGAATGCTGGAAAATCAGAGAGATAGAACAGGCCACAGCTAACCTTACCTCACAAATTCTACAGCTGATCCTGTTTCCTCAGACTGGAAGCCTTTGAGTCCTCATCCAAATGGATCTCAGCTGAACTGCTGCTCAAAAGCCTAAAAGCTTAACCAGGCTCTAGTTCCTGGTTTTCATGCCTTATATACTTTTCTGCTTTCTGCCATTACTTCCTGGGATTAAAAGCATGACTCACCATGCCTGGCTGTTTCCAGTGTGGCTTTGAACTCACAGAGACCCGGATGGATCTCTGCCTCCAGAAGGCTAGGATTAAAGGTGTGAGTGCCACCATTTTCTGGCCTCTATCTATGCCTGTCTAGTAGCTGTTCTGTTCTCTGACCCCAGATAAGTATATCGGGGTGCACAATATACTGGGGAACACAATATATCATCACAATGGGGTACATATAAAAACAGAAAATTATCAATAGGAGAATCTCAAATGCCTGAGAAACACTTAATGAAATGCTCAACATTCTTAGCCATCAGGAAAATGCGAATCAAAGCTGCTTTGAGATTCCATCTTACACATATCAGAATGGCTAAGATCAATAACACAAGTGTTAGCTCATCCTGGAAAAGATGTGGAGCAAGGAGAAGACTCTTCTGTTGTTTGTGGGAATCCAAACTTATATAGCCACTATAGAAATCAATATGGCAGTTTCTAAGAAATTTGGGGAGTGATCTAACTCAATATCCAGCTATAACACTTTTGGGCACATACTCAAACAATGCTGCATCATACCATAAGAACATTTGGTCAACCATTTCATTGAAGCTTTATTCATAATAGCTAGAAAGTGGAAGCAACCTAGATATCTCTCAATGGAAGAATGGATGAAGAAAACATAATGCATTTACATAATGGTGTATTACTTAACTGCTAAAACAAACAAACAAACAAACAAACAAACAAACAAACAAAAACTACCATGAAATTTGCAAGAAAATGGATGGAAAGTTTGCAGAACATAATCATCCTGAGTGTGGTATCCCAAACCCAGAAAGATAAAGATGATATATATTCACTTATATGTGGATGCTGTGGGATGTTGTTCTGCATACTGTGAATATGTGTTGCCCTGACTGGTTGATAAATAAAATGCTGATTGGTCAGTAACCAGGCTGGAAGTATAGGTGGGATAAGCAGACAAGGAGAATTCTGGGAAGAGGAAGGGCTGAGTCAGGAGTCACCAACCAGACACAGAGGAAGCAAGATTACTAGGCAGAACTGAGAAAAGGTACCAAGCCACATGGCTAAACATAGATAAGAATTATGGGATAAATTAAGTGTAAGAGCTAGTCAGTAATAAGCCTAGTTGCCAAGCAGTTATAATTAACATAAGCTTCTGAGTGATTATCTAATAAGCAGCTGTGGGACTGCAGGTGAGAGAGATTTGTCCCCACAGCCGGCCAGGCAGGACATAGAGAAACTTCCCACTACATGTGGATATCAGCATTAAGTAAATGATAACCAAGCTATAATCCATACAGACAGACAGGTTAGATAAAGAGGAAGGGTCTAGGTAAGACGAATGGACCTCCCTGGGATGGGCAAATAAAATTGATATAATTTATAGGCAGACTTGGATCAGCTGATGATAGAATCAGGCTTATCAAGTATGAGAAGATAGAGTGGATGGAGAGGGTACAGAGAGAAACAGCTGGAAATGGGGGAGGGGTCTTTAGAGGGATGTGTGCAAACCTAGTGCCATGGAAACTTCCCATAATCTGTGAAAGTGATCCTGGTGAAGAGTCGTAGTAATAAGGTATATGGGGTCTCAAAAAAAAAAAAAAAAAAAAAAAAAAAAAAAAAAAAAAAAACCCTCTTGTCACCAGGCAAGGCTGCCAGTGGCAGGACTGAGTTACATTCAGTTGAGTTGTTGGCCAAGGAGAGCCCATGGAAATCCCCAAACAAACCAGGCTGTTTCTAAAACAAAGGGTTGCTCTCTGCAAAATAAAAGCAGTGTTACATTGCTGAGGCAATACCCATGCAATTCACTGAACATGGAGAACTCAAACTACTGCCTTTATAGAGCTTTCACCCTTATGTACGGGAAGGTCCTCTGCAGCTACAAAAAAAAAAAAAAGAAAAGAAAAAATCTGGAAATCAACACAGCCACAAAACTTTTGACTTATAATCTATCCTGCCTGAAAATGTGCAAGGGAGATGGTTGTAGTTGGAAGTTTTTCTGTTTCCACAAAGCCCCTGCAGTCCCATGGCTCACTTATAAAATAATCATTCAGAAGCTTATATTAATTATAACTGCTTGGCCACTAGCTCAGGCTTATTACTGACTAGCTCTTACACTTAAATTATCCCATAATACTTATCTGTATTTAGCCATGTGGTTTGGTACCTTTTCTCAGTTCTGTCTAGTCATCTTGCTTCCTCTGTGTCTGGTTGGTGATTCCTGACTCAGCCATTCCTCTTCCCAGAATTCTCCTTGTCTGCTTATCCCATCTATATTTCCTGCCTGGCTATTGGCCAATCAGCATTTTATTTATCAACCAATCAGAGCAACACATATTCACAGCATACAGAACATCCAACAGCAGATGGTGGCATAGAGCTTGTGGGAGTAACCAACCAATATCTGATTTGACTTATGGCCTATTTCATAAAAAATAAACCCATACCCCACACTGCTTGGTAATCAAGACCCAGAGACTAGATAGTACTGAGACCAAGGGTAAAACCAAACACTACTGGTATAAAAAGAAAAAAAGTACTAGTAAATGACTCCTGATGCTATTCTGCTGTACTCATAGATCAGTAACTTATGTAGTCATCATCAGAGAAGCTTCCTCCCACAGTGCATGGGAGTGGGTGCAGAGACCCATAGTAGACATTATGCAGAAAATATCTAAATGGTATGTCTCTATCAAATCCTCCTCAGAGCAAAGGACATATGAGCTCACAGAGACTGGAACAGCAAGCACAGAGCTGACATTGGTCAGCACCATATCCTTTGCATATATATTATGTCTATTAGTTTAGTATTTTTATGGGACTCTTGAGTGTGAGAATGAGTGTGTTTCTGACTCTTGTGCCTGCTCTGGAGGCTCTTTTCCACTTCTTGGGTTGCTGTGTTCAACTTCACTATGACAGTTTTTGCTTCATCTTACTACATTTTATTTTGCCATATTTGTTGTTGTTTCTTCAAAGCCTGTTCTTTTCAAATGTGAGACAGAAGTGAATGGATCTGGATGGGAGGGATGGAGGGGCAGAACTTGGAGGAGTGGAGGGAGAAGAAACTATAATGAGTGTATATTATATGAGAAAGGACTATTTTCAATAAAAGGAAAAAACCAAATTCATTTCTGCCAATTGAAGTGATTTGATTATGAGGCTATGAACCCAATAATGGTAAAATCAAATTGGTACATGTAGTTACCATAAATTTCTCTTTCCTTGTAAATTGAAAATTTTGGAATAATTTCTAAACTGAGAAATATTCTGGGCAATTCATGAATAAAATTATGAGTTAATAATCTTTCTTTTCAAATCCAATTTCAGTTGTCTTACAATGGCAGAGTCAAGGCCATGGTCCCAGAACATGGGAACTGAGCATAGTTTCACAGGTACAGTATAACAACTGGAGCACTTCCTTCCTTTCTACTGGAATCCATACAGTCACACCTTTGTTTAAAAATCTCAGTAACCTTGTGACATATCATTTCTCAGTAACCTCAGGTATCATTTTTTTCTTGTGCAGAATCTGAGATTATGACTAAAAGTAATGATAATGAAGTGAAAACATCAAAGTTGAGCTCAAATCAAAGCAATCCATCACTCCTGATGCTAAACACTGGTTCAAGAAATACTTGACAATCATTTGACAGTTTGGGTTATGCCAAGGTTTAATTTAAAGAAATTGTTCTGCTTCATTTTGATCTCATAGTTCTAGGGAAAGTTGTTTGTTGTTAAAATTGCCTGCTATGCCATCCTTCCAGAAATAAACTAATGTTACTTAAGAAATCTCTTATAATGCTTCCAAGGACCATCTAAAATTGTATCTTAGGTTCTCTGCTCTCCAAGCAGAAAAAGATGATTAACATTTCTTCAGTTGAACAACAATGTGTAATAGTTACAAGAGATGCTTATGCTAATAAGAACTGGTTCAGGCCTCTTTTTGTCATGAAATAATTACTGTTGCGGAAATACCAGCAGGTGTTGAAAGAGCAGGATTAATTTGTGGGAGTTGAATGACATCATTTTTTAATGGCTTATTAAACACTAATTAGATTTCAAATGATGTGACTTTCCATAGACTTATGTCAGAATGTTTAAACATCTGGCTTTCCTAAGACTGAGGTGAACAAGGTTATAGTTTAATTTTCACAGGTGACAATTTATTCAATGAATCAAAATGGAAATACCCAGGTTCTTTCCCAAAGAGTAAAGGGTATATTTCAATCTTATGTTCTCAGAGTTATTAGTCAATTAAGCAATTTTATTAAACAGTGGAATTATTTGATTTGCTCCTTGTGAGTCAAAGCATGTAAGTCATGAGATTTCAGATGCACCTTCAAGTTAGAATTTCATGTGCCACACTGAGGGAGATTCTCAAAGGGTAAGAAATCTCAATACTAAATGATCTGTCCTTTGCTCTTATGAGCTAAGGAGCAAATGTCTTTGATTCATTTAGTGTTGATTTTTTTATAACCTTCATTTGACTTTAATTAGATAAAGTAAGAAAGTATAAAAATACTTTAAAACACAAACATATTGATGAAAATGTTATAACTAATTCAATCATTTTTAAATAACAAAAATAATCTTAACTATATGCAACCTAGGGAAAATATTTCTAGAACACATCAATACACACAGAAATACACACACACACACACACACACGTAATATCTTGTAGATGACTAAACATATTATATTGTGATCTATATGCTTACTAATAACTATGTCTTAACCCCAGACTCAGGTACTATTATCTTCCTTTCTGTTCTCCGGTGTTAGTTCCATTGACATTGTACAAACCAGTGTGCAGACCTTAGATACTCATGAAGAACATCTCATGCTGTAAACTAAGTGGAAGAGTTAATAAGAAGTCTACCATTTTGAAAATATCAATATATATTCCATCCCTGTACTGTCCAGTCCTTCCCATGCTCTCAGATGCTCCATGAAAGTGTTCTTTGGAGGACAGATGACCCCAGGAGTCAGGAGTCACTCCAGCTATGATCCCCCATCCCTCTGCACTACAAAGCAAGTTACAAGAACCTGCCTTTATCCATGCATGAAAGTTTGTTTATTATGAATATCCTGCCTCAGTTTTGTCTTTATTTTTTGTAGTATTGCACTGAAATATTTATTCTGGTAATTGTTTTTTGCCATGTCTTTACACTTTGATTTCCAGGCAAAGGTCTCACTTCTCATTGTTGTTCATCCTTAGTGTTGGCATTCTACAAACAATCTGCCTTGGATTACTCCTCAAGCCTTTTGCATTTGTTTCCACACTGATGAGAATTTCCCAAAAACACTCGTGCTCTTCATTTAGGTTACCCATCACCACTGTAAAAACTGTTCTGTGTTGTTCTTCCCATAGCTACACTATGCATGCATTGGCATGCTTGCTTTTTAACCTGTGTCCATTCTCACCATCCTCCTCCCAATTAGAAGAACAAGTTCCCTCATTTTTGTGCCAATCATTCTTTATCTGTTTTCCTGGCACACAGTGGCTACTCAGTGTCAGTGGTTTGGTAGGATGATTGTATGGACATTGGTGGGTAAGATGGGTCATGTACTTTTATGGTAAATTTCTAAATCTAAATATTGATTGCCTGAGAAACCATTATTATTATATTTACCTATGAAACAGGAAATTTAGAAATCCTGTTTCTATGACCACTCATATTGACTCTGATAGCTATTATGATGAAAGAATCCAGGAAAGAACTACATGTTGAAAGTGGCATAAGCAAGCAGAACAGCCATTGGGCATGTCCACTGCCAGGAACTTGTTGTGACGTGACTTGAGCAGAGTTTTTTTTTTTTTTTCTTGGAGCTACTGTGCATGTGGCAGGGAAGTAAGTGCTGTGCTTTGTAGAATGAACTCTTTGCCTGATGAGCAGTTTAGTGCTTATGTATAATAGCTAATGAAGGTTTAGAATAATGCTCAGCTTCCCACTGCAGAAGACAAACTGAAAAATCTGTCAGCTGGATCTGTCGACAAGAAATCAGCAGTCAGCAAAGTCTTCTGAAATCACAGCTGAAACCAAGCTAGCCTAGGAGGAGAAATTCTAGCTCCTCAGAAATGGTTGCTTATTAGATTATACTCCTGTTGCTGACTGAGGTATCATGCCTTTTTTTTATAAAATTACTTGCATCAATTGATAACTTTCAATGCATTTATTTAGTTTCTCATTTAAATGATAGATTTAACAATTTCCTGTGCAGAGCATTAATGTAGGAAAGATAGGCAGAAAGTGAGTGGTGGTGTTTTTAAATGAACAAAACTTAGAATAAATGTAGAATAATGAGAAATAATATAGCTCTGGTATATCTGAAAGGAAACTAATATTTAGCTTTGGATCTTGACAATATTAATATGATTTGAAAGTTTTAGTGGAAAGACATACAATATCTTTAATTTTGGCACATTTCAATGAGAGGCTTAGATCAGAGGACAGAATTTTTTTCTCTCCAATCAAAATACAATATTGTTGATGGATTACGATTCTGACTTCTATGTCTATTACTCAGAATAAGTTTCATTAGCCGTATGATCTCTACAATCAGCTGTGTAAAAATCAATTGTAAAAGCTGATGAAACCATTGGCCAAAGTGAAAATAGGCCTGTAGCAACTTGTGGCAATGCCTGAATTATTTTGTCAGTTCTTAAGCAAAATGAAGGGATAAATTAAACTCATCTACAAAAGTAACAAAATGAAAACATCTAAATGAATAATATACATCTAAATTGTCTGATTTTTGTTTGTTTTATTTTTCTGGCAAATTTGTGTGTGTATGTGAATGTAAGTATGAATGTGTGTGAAAGAGAGTATATGTATGAGTGTGTGTGTGTGTGTGTGTGTGTAAGGATGTTTGTATGTGTATGTGTGAGAGAGGGTATGAGAGAGTGTTTATATGAGTATGTATAAGAGAGTAT
>CABHPP010108413.1:12949-28740 GCA_902168425.1 Peromyscus attwateri
AGGAAGGAAGGAAGGAAGGAAGGAAGGAAGGAAGGAAGGAAGGAAGAAAGAAGAAAAAAAGGAAGGTAGTCAGGTGTGGCACCACACACCTTTAATCCCAGCACCCTGTCTGGAAAAACTGAAACAACCAAACCAGCCTGAGATCAGAGCGGTTCCTCTGGGGTTGATAAGATCATGTGGGTAAAGGAAGATAGGATATCTTCACTGTAAACTGTTAACAGTCTTGCTTGAGGCACCAGAAAAATACCCGAGAGAAAGAATGATGCCCAACGTCTAAATCCATTCCGGTTGATTAATTTTGGCTTATTGTTATTTTAACATAAAAAATCTATATATGGAAAAAATATTATCTTGCTGCACCAACCTTGCTTCTCAGCTAGGAGAGGCTTCAGTGAGATGGTTCCCTTCCCACGCCTTTATCCTTTCCCTGTCTTTCTAGCCTGCCTCAGTCTGGCTGCTTGACTCAGCTTAGAAAGTTCCCAGAGGGTGAGGACTCTGTCCTTTACTGTTCACACTGCTATCCTTGATTCTCAGCATAGTTCTTGCATATATATAACTCAAGCTTAATTATATGCACAAGAATTAACGGAGTGAGCAAAGCTTTTCCAATGCCACCAGCACCGAAGAGCTGAGCACAGTGTGCTTGTGTGTGCACACTTGCTTGCATGTGTGAGTTTTGTGTGCATGCATCTCTGTACCTGTTGTGGGGGTTGCTCGGAGATGCCAGACGTGAACAGGTGGAAGACAGTGATGGAGCAGCGTGGTGCTGGTAGGGAGTGCCGCCCAAATATAAGGAAGAATTGAGGGCAGATGAGGACCTGGTAGGGACCTTGAGGTTGGGAGGCCAGAGTGTATAATGGCAATAGTTTGCACAGTTCTGCTTTGGAAATCAAAAGTAAGCTTTGTCAGCCAGCCAGTCAGCAAGAATAAGTTTTTGGAGCATAGAGCCATGTGAAAACTCCAAAACATTAAAAAAAAACAAAACAAAAACCAAGATATTAAAAAGTAAAAAAAAAAAAAACAAAAAAAACACATTTTCAAAATTCTTTTCATCTACGACACCAACCATCTGCTACTTCCTGGGCAGAAGCCCATGCCTGCCAGCCAGGAAGGGACCAGAAATGAAGTACAGGCACCACAGGAAGCTGTCAGCTGAGTAGAGGTATGGGACTGCGTGCTGGTCAGGCCAGAGTGACACTGACCAGTGTGGGGCATGCAGGAGGGTGCCGATCCCCGACAGCCGCTGGCCCCGTCAGGATGCTTATCCACTACATCTCTAGGCTGACTGGTTCCAGGTCAGCTGATACTGTTTATACCAACATTTCCTCGATGACTGCAGCTTTCTATCAATTTACATTTTGACCCAGGATGTCACAGCCCCAGGCCTGGGCTGGTAACAAGTGGTTCACTGATATGCCTCTCTCTGTAGTACTGAGAGTCTGGGCTTTGGGCTCTCCTACTTAAACAAGTCCCTGGGCATCAAGATAATGACGGGGAAATCTACAGAGACAACCAAACTAGTGGGAAGTCATGAACTGTGGACCAATAGCTGTGGAGCCTCCATGGGACTGGACTAGGCCCTCTGCATAGACGAGGCAGTTGTTTAGCTTGATCGCTTAAGGGACCCCTTGGCAGTGGGATCAGGATCCGTCGCTGGTGCATGAGCGGGCTCTTTGGAGCCCAGTGCCTATGGTGGGACACCTTACACAGCCTTGGTGGGGGGGTGGGGAGGAGAGGGGGATCTGTGATCTGTGGTTGGTATGTAAAATGAATAGAAAATTTCTTAATAATAATAAAAATAATAAAGTGCTTGAATAATAATAATAAAAAAGTCCCTGGGGCCTTGCAATCCATATCTAGAAAAGGGAAATTCCTATTCTACCTGTCTGCCTGCCTGTCTGTCTGCCTGTCTGTCTGTCTAATTGTGTGTGTGCACAAACATGAGTGCAGGTGCCTGCAAAGGCCAGAAGAGTGTTGGACGTCACGGAGCTGGAGGCACAGGTGTGAGTGAACGGCCTGACATGGGTGCCGGAACGTAACTCAGGTCCTCCGCCAGAGCAGTACGCCCTCCTCCTGCTGAGCCACCTCTCTAGGCTTTTTATTTGATTTCATTTATTTATTTGTTTGTTTGCCAGATGCAATTGAGTGAGCTTAGGAACTGGCAGGATTTCAAAAAGGACCTGCAGATAAAGCAAATGATGGTAGCCTATGATAATCGCTATTCACTTATGATAATCGCGATTCAGAAAGTCAGTACAGTAGAGAGCGAGGGGGAGGAACTGACTTGAGAAGTTTGAGAGAACCGTGAAAGGGGTATCTTTCCGGGGGCGGGGTGGGGGATGGGGGGGTGGGGAGAGCAGGTGCCAAGGCCCTGAGGCATGATGGGAGAAATGGGACGCTGGCCTGTAAGCCTGAGTAAAGTGAGCAAGAGGAGATGAGTCAGAAAGGCTAAAGGCTGGCAGGCTCCAGCTCCTGAGGGCCTAGGAGGGTACCAAGGAGAGCTTACATTCCACTATAAAAGCAATTCAAAGCCACTGGAGAGTTTGAAGAGGACTGTAAACTCACTTACAAGCCGTATAAGAAGACTTTGGACTTTGTCCAAGGAACAGCAACCCAGCAACTATTTCAAAGGGTGTTGGGATTAAAAGTGCATTTTAGAAAAGTTTACTCTGGGTATGGTAAAGACAGCAGCTTAGGCAGGAGTGAGGTAGAGCCAAGCAGGGAGAAGACGTGGATGGCAGTGGTGGGATTATTGCGTGAAGTAAGAACGATTTGGTTAACATCAGCAGCCATCGCTAGCTTCCTTATTACAGAGCTCTCTCACATCACCTCCCGAAGTGATGTCTGCAGCACAGACGTTAGGTGTTGGTGTAAGTTAGCTTCAAATTAACATTTAACTAGCAAATTGACCAGCTTAAATGCGAACTAGACTGTCCACCCACAGTGCTGATCCTTCCCCTGGCGTGGACTCCTGGCTTCCTGATCTTGTTTGCTTTTTAGATGTTTATCTTCGTGCCTGCTGGTGCTCCAGAATAAAGGATGAATGAATTTCCAATAGACTTGGAGTGATTCCTATCTGGAACCAAATAAATGGCTAAGCCCTGTTGGGAATTTCTGCTTTCAGAATTACCCAGTCAAAGACTATGTTGCACAAGAAGTATCAGCTGCCAAATAGCCTTATTCCTTACACAGCGGAAGCCCTATTCATTATCTGAGGCCTTGCCAGTCACTTCCGACTGTACCAATATCAAAGATCAACTAGCAATGATGAGAGCAATTTGTTTTGTTTTGTTTTGTTTTGTTTTTCGAGACAGGGTTTCTTTGTGTGACAGTCCTAGCTGTCCTGAAACTCACTTTGTAGACCAGGCTGGCCTCGAACTCACAGAGATCTGCCTGCCTCTGCCTCTCAAGTGCTGGGATTAAAGGCATGCGCCACCATGCCTGGCTGATGAGAGTGATTTAATGAGTATTTACTATATACTGTATGATGGGTACAAGGCTGAGGGTCTTACGTACATTCTCTAATTTTAGCCCTCACAGTAGCCATGTGCAATAGGTTTTTTCTCTTATTTATTATTTTATTTATGTTCTGTGTGTTTTGTTTGCATGAGTTTATACACACCCACATGCATGCAGGAACCTGAAGAGGCTAGGTCCCCTGAAAGTGGAGTAACAAGTGGCTGGGAGCTACCAGGTGGACTCTGGGAACCAAACTCAGGTCTCTGTTAAAGCAGTGAGTGCCCTTAGCTTTTGAACCATCTCTCCAAACCCATGTTATCCTTTTAATTTTATCTGACATTACTGTATTTTACTTTTTGAGACAGGATCTCACTATGTATCCCTTTACTGGCCTAGAACTTGCTATAAAAAGACCAGGCTGGCCTCAAACTCACACAGATCTACCTTCCTCTGTCTCCCCAGTCCTGGGATTAAAGGTGTGAATGGCTAAGTCTTTTTTTTTTTTTTTTTTTTTTTTTTTTTTTTTTTTTTTTGGTTTTTCAAGACAGGATTTCTCTGTGTAACTTTGTGCCTTTCCTGGAACTCGCTTTGGAGACCAGGCTGGCCTCGAACTCACAGAGATCCACCTGGCTCTGCCTCCCGAGTGCTGGGATTAAAGGCGTTCGCCACCACCGCCCGGCTCAACATCCTCTTTTAAAATGCTCTTATTAGTGCTTATTAATTACACAAAACAGTGGATTTCACTGTGACCATTTCTTAACGCACGTTCCATACTTTAATCATATTCACCCCCATTACTCTCCATTCCCCAGGCCTAGCGCCCTTCCTCTTCCCTAGCCATCCTTTTTTTTTTTTTTCCTACTTTCGTGTTGCCTCTTTTCCCAGGCCAAACACTATTCATCCTTTTAAAAGATACTTTTCATAATCATGGAGTTTCAGGCCAGACATGAACAGACAAACACTAACAATACACAACTTTCAAACTCCCTCCTCAGATGAACTACCAAACTTTGAAAGTCACCCTAAAAGCCAATGAACTCTTTTTATTTGACACATAGGGATGTTTTATCTACATACATGTCACCGTGTATGACATGCATGTCATACGTGCACCACATGTATGAACTGGATCTCCTGGAACTGGAGTTGTAGATGGTGTTGACTCACCATGTGGGTGCTGGGAAATGAACCCAGGTCCTCTGTAAGAGCAATAAGTGCTCTTAAGTGCTGAGCCATCCCTGCCCCCCTGCTCCATGAAGTCTTACTTGATGCTCCGAACAGTGAAAATTTAGACAGAGGATGTCAAGAGACAACCTTGTTTTTTAGAAAATGAAATGAAAATGTCATAATTATCATTCTGAACATCCAGAATCTAGAAAGGAATCCTAGCCATGCATGGTGGCACATGTCTCCAATCCCAGCACTCAGGAGGCAGAGGCAGGTGGATCTCTGTGAGTTCAAGGCCAGCCTGGTCTGCACAGTGAACTCTAGGACAGCCAGGACTACATAGAGAGACCCTGCTTGAACAAGAAAAGAAATCCTGCTTGAGCTGGCAGGATAGCTCAGCAGGTAAAGGCACCTGCTACCAAGGCTGATGACCTAAGTTTAAGCTCTTGGGATCCAATGGTTGAAGGAGAGAGCTGACTCCCGGAAGTTGTTTTCTGACCTCCACATGTGTGCTGTCAGAAATAAATAATATGAAAATAGAAGAAAAGGAACCCTTCTTTTTAAAGTCTCCCTCCCTCCCTCCCTCTCCCCGACTCTCTTTCCTCTTATAGAGCAGAGGCTGGCCTTGAACTTGCTATGTAGTCACGGATGACCTTGAACAGATCCTTCTCTGTGTTCTTCCTATGTTTATAGTCAAACAGAAGTTCCTACCTGGATATTGATAGATTCCTGTGGTTTGAGTGTGGTTTGCCCTCTCTGAGACTTATATTCTAAGTCCATCCCCAGTGTAACAAGGTTGAGAAATGGTAGCATCTCTAAGAGGTAGTCAAGTCAATTAAATTCATTTAATGGCTTTCTCCTAGGATGGGTTAATTCTCAAAGGATCAGTTACTGAAGAGTCGGTTGTCCATGAAGCATTGCTGTCCTCTTCTTGTGCCTTTTCTATCCAACAAGACCCATCAGCCGTTCTTCTTTCCAACTGTGTTTTGATGTAGAGTGAGGTAATGGACAGATGCAGCCCAGCTAGAGCCACCCCATGCTGGACTTCAAGCCTCTAGAAGCGTAACCCAAATATGTCTCTGCTCTTTGTAAATCTTTCCAGAGTTGATTATTCTGTTACACTAATAGAAAATAGACTGAGATTGAGACATATTTCTCTAAGAGGAGCACAGATATACAGCCTTAGACTCAAAATAAAGCCAAAGCTGCTTTCCTAGGCCCTGAGCAAGATGTCAGGAGAGAGAACGAAAATTCAGAGCTGCTTAGATCATATGTCACTCTGATGCCTGCAAGCCCATGGGTTTCTGGAAGAACTCTGCATTACCAGAAAGTCCTATTTTGACTCAAGTTGGCCTGAAGAGACTTCTGTTCCTACCATGCTATATTGCCTTGCTTCAACCCTAGAAGGAAGTTGTGAGAGTTTTTATATTCTGGAGGAGTTATGGAAGAAACAAGTGTGGATGTCAGGAACAGTGGCTCACAGTCACTTACTAACCCATAATTATTTCAAATTGTCTGGCAAACTTCTTTAGGCTTTAACTTCTGTGATGAATGGGGCGCATGAAGGTTGTTTAGGTGAAAGACCTACCAGTGTCCATATATACCCCAAAAGGTGGGATGTTGAGGATCTCCAGCTGCAACCCCCATTCCATGCTCAGGTCTCACTCTTCCCGTTCCAGACCCCACCCCCTCAAAAAGCCCACCAAACAGTGGCCCCTTCCCTCAGAAAGTCCACCAAAGGTCAGCTCCTTCCCCCTGGGGCTGCTCAAGACCGCACCTGTAGGCTACTTAAGACCTGGTAGCCATATTTGCTACGTGATTCCTCTCCTGCCCTCCTGGGAGTCACCCAGGAGTTGCTTTACTCTGTTCATTCAACCTGGATTTATTAATTCGGCTTGATTGGCTTATTACCTTGGCAGCAGAGGATATCCAATAACTGGGGATCCAAAACATATCAGGGGTGATTGAAATTGATGGGTCCTTGTCCTCATGGAGCTTGCCAACCAGCTAGACTCATCCAGATCTAGATTCCAATTCCTCCTCTGCCAGTTCCTAGTTCAGTGAAGTCCTTACTTAACTGGGGCTTTGTTTTCATCTGGGAAATGAATATTATTTTGTAGGTTTGGAGAGATGATTGAATGCTACTCATGGGCATGCGTGCATGCATGCCTCTGTGTGTGTGTGTGTGTGTGTGTGTCACAAGGCACATGAAAGAGCCTTAATTGTTTGAATTTCTTTTCCCTGTTTTCTTGTGAATGTGTGTGAGCATGCACGTGAGCACACGTGTCTCAATTTCACGGGCACACACATTCACATGTGTGAATGTGGAAGTCAAAGGACAACCTTTGAGTGTTGGTGCTCACTTTCCACTATATTCAACACGATCTCTTCTTTGTTGTTTTCTCTTACTCACATCAGGCTAGCAGGCTCACAAGCTTGTGGCAGTTCTTCCATCTCCACCTCCCATTTCTTATTGGGATTACAGAGGCACATTATGGTACCTTGCTTCATGTGGTTCTGGGAATTCAAACTCAGATCTTGCATAGGAACTGCTTTTACCTGCTGAGCCATTTCTTCAGCCTCTTTTCTGTTTTCAGTAGGAGTTAGGATTTGGAGTTGTGGGATTCTCTGCTGGGGAACTGTCCTGTGCTTTGTAAGATGTTTAGAACATCCCTCGCTTCTACCCACCAGATGGCAAAAGCATTGCCCTCCCCTACTCAGAGTTGTGACAATTGAAAAAAAAAAACGATCCCACATACTATGAAAAGGGCCCGAGGTTGTGGGAATTATCCGTTTAGATAAAAGGCCAGAAATTTTTCCTACAGCTGCAGGCCTGGCACTTTGGCCTGCATTCGCTAGCCAATGTATCTGCTCACTTTTTTGTTGTTATGGCTTTTGAGATAGTCTCATACAGTCCAGACAAGCCTGTCACTGAGGATGGCCTTGACCTCCAGATCCTCCTGCTTCCAAGTCCGGAGTGCTGGGATTACAGTCTGGAGGCACCACACCTGGCTTCCCACTAGCTTTTTATTTTCAGAGCTAGATGGCTTGAGCAGGAAAATGGAGACCATGCCAACGTTGCAATTGCGAGTATTGCGCAAAGGACAATCTGTGCAGCTCCCTCCCTCCTCCCTCCCCCCTTCCTTCTGGAGGCCAAGTCCAGCCACACCCTCTTAATTACCTCCAATGATTTCAGTTGAGCAGGTCAATTGAGCCACCCTGGCTTAAAAAGCAGCAGGCTCAGCCAGATCTGATAGCACGAAGTTCCTTCCACTTGGGCCCCAGCTCTAGGCTGAAGGTCATGGCTTGGTAGTGCTTCGTTGCAGCCCACTGGTTAGTTGGTGCTTGAGAAAAAACAAAGGGGTTCTGTGTCAGAGGCCTCAAACTCAAAATCTTCCTCCTGCCTTAGCCTCCCCAGTGCTGAGAGGACAAGTGTGTGCCACCATACCCAGTTGGTACCACGCTTTTTGACTGTGGATGTTTGGAAGGCTTCTGTGGTTTTACTGGCCCAATATCCATTCTTAGATCTGGGGAAAGTAACCTGTGACTTTTTTCCTTTGTGAAACCAACTGTTATGGTTTCTGTATGGCGTGTTCCCCAGCCAGAGTCATGAAGTAGCTTTAGTCTCCAAATTATTTATTCTTTTAAATTTTTCAAGGCAGGATTTCTCGGTGTAGCTTTGGCTGTCTTGGAACTCACTCTGCAGACCAGGCTGGCCTTGAACTCATAGAGATCCCCCTGCCCTGCCCCTAGAGTGCTGGGACTAAAGGCATGCACCACCACCTGGCTCCACAATCTTATGTTATAGAAACCTACTGACTTGGTATTTAGAGACAGGATCTGGGGAGATTAGATGAGGTCATTAGGAGCTACTCCATAGTTGGGTCCCAGTGGCTTTTAAAGAAGGGATAAAGAGATCAGACATGCATAGACACAGAGATGTGCACTCCTGTCTTTTTTTTCTAATTTTATAATTTAATTTAATTTTACATATCAGCCAGAATTCCCTTGTTCTCCCCCTCCCACCCCCTCACTCCTGTCTTTTGCTACCTCAGGACTGTCAATAAGAATGACATCACTAGCCGAGACCTTTACACCTTGGATCCCAAGAATCATGAGCTAAAACAAACCTCTTTCATTTATAAAGTACCCTGTCTCAGTATTCTGCTGTAGTAATGAGAAATAGACTTCATAACTGACCTCTCAGTATAGACTTCATAACTGACCTCTCAGTATAGACTTAATAGCTGACCTCTCAGTTCCTGGAAGCATGTAACCAGGCCTGGAAATCAGCACATTTCATTTTTCTGGCCATATGATTGGCTTGAGGACAGTGATGTGAACCAGAAGTCATGCTTTTTGGTGTTTCATCTTCCCCCAGAGATAGTAAGCTCTGGAAATGTAATCTTCTTAATTTTGTCTTTCTTCTCTTTTTTTCAAGACGGGGTTTCTCTGTGTAGCTCTGGCCATGCTGGAACTCACTGTGTAGACCAGGCTGGACTTGAACTCAGAGCTCTGCCTGCTTCTGCCTCCCAAGTGCCAGGATTAAAGGCATGCACCACCACCACCCATCCATTTACTTTTAAGTTTTCACATTTATTTATTTACTTATTCTGTATGTGTGAGAGATAGAGGAGAGAGGGGAGAGAGAGAGACAGAGAGGGAGAGAGGAGAGTGAGGAGAGACAGTGAGCACCATAGTGAGCTTGTAAGCGGTCAGAAGACAACCTGTGGCAGTTGGTTCTTTCACTGTGTGAGCCTTGGGAATGAAACCATGTCATCAGGCTTGGTGGCAGGCATCTTTACCCACTGAGCCAACTCACCGGTTACTTTTCTGTTGCCCTGATTAACACCATGACCAAAAGCATCTTAGGAAAGAAAAGAGTTTATTTTGCTTCACAGTTCCAGAGGGATAGAATCCATCACGGCAGGGAAGGCAAGGCATGGCATTGCAGGAAGCCGGTTGAGCACGTTTTCACACCCACACCCACACAGGAAGCAGAGAGAGGTGGGAGGGTAAGGTTGTAAACCCTCAAAGCCCACCCTCAGTGATGCATTTCCTCCATCAAGACTCTACCTCCTATGGTTCACAACCTTCCCAAAGAGTGCCACTAACTGAGGACCAAGTGTGCAAATGCGTGCACCTGTGGGGGACTCTCTTATCTCACTATACTGTCTTCTTTCACCTTATTACTCCAAGGCATGTCCAGCCGACAGCCGAGGATGGCTGTAAGTGTGGCCCAACACAAAATCATAAACATACTTAAAACACTAAGTGTTTTTTGTTTCTTTGTTTGTTTTGTGGCGGGGTGGTGGTGGCATGCGCCTTTAATTCCAGCATTCGGGAGGTCTCTGCAGATAGATCTCTGTAAGTTTGAGGCCAGCCTGGTCTACAGAGCAAGTTCCGGGACAGCCAGGGCTACATAGAGAAACCCTGTCTTGAAAAAAAAATTCTTGTGTGTGTGTGTGTGTGTGTGTGTGTGTGTGTGTGAGAGAGAGAGAGAGAGAGAGAGAGAGAGAGATTTTCTTCTTGCAACTCAAATGCACAATTCTCAAGTGTGAACTTTTAGATGACAATGTCATATCACAATGCCTACGCTTGCCTTAGAAAACCATCAACAAGACAAAAGCATGAAAAGGGACCCACATTATTGAGCTGGCAAAGTAGCTTAGTAGTTCCAGGCTCTCATAGCCTGAATTTGATCCCAGGACACACGGTGGAAGGAGAGAACTGACTACTGAAAGTTATCTTCTAATCTCCATTCATGCAACAGGGCACATGCATACCTTTGTGACTGGACACACACACACACACACACACACACACACACACACACACACACACCACACATGTAATGGGTAGCTATTCCAGCTTTGACCTTGAAACACTGCCCCTAGAGTGACAGCAGGTAACTGCCATACCTGCCTATGACCTGCCCCTGGGGATGACCTGCCCCTGGGGCGTGGCCGAGAGGGAACCCCTTAAGACTTGAGGTGCATGTGTGCTTGCTCTTTCTTCTGGAAACCTCGTAGTCCTGGAATGTGGACGGGAGACCAAGCCGGAGTTCTCTGTGGGTGGTACCTCATCTCTCCTGGATCCCGTAACCCATCCCTATTGGCTGTAAGTTATCCCAGAAAGAAACCTCTCTTGATTACCAGATAAATTACATGGAATTGCCTCATTAAATACAGCTATACACACACACACACACACACACACACACACACACACACATAAAATGAAAATGAACAAACCTTTTTTTAAAGGAGGAAAGAAAGAAAGGCCTTGAATTATATTTAGAATGTGGTTCTTTTTTTATTACAGTGTGTGTGTGTGTGTATGTGTGTGTGTGTGTGTGTGTGTGTGTGTGTGTGTGCCTGTACTTGTGTATGTGCACTGTGTACCTGTAGAAGTCAGAAGAGGACATAGGATCCACTGGAATTGGAGTTACAAAGGTTGTGACCCACTGTGTGCAAACTGGGAATCAAACCTGGGTCCTCTGGAGGAGCAACTAGTACTCATAATGACCTGAGTCATTCCCCAGTCTCCTTCCTTCCTTCCTTCCTTCCTTCCTTCCTTCCTTCCTTCCTTCCTACCTTCCTTCCTTCCTTCCTTCCTCCTCCTTCTTCCTTCCTTTCCAGACAGGGTTTCATGCAGTCCAGGCTGCTATCCTCAAATTCATACTCAAGGATGACTTTGAACTTCTGATCCTCTAGCCTTTACCTTAGGGAGACTACACACACACACACACACACACACACACACACACACACACACACACAATCAATATGTGGAATCAAGCAAATCCTGAGTTACAGATCTGACTTTCTGAAACTAGAGTGAAAGGAGAAGGCAGCTAGAATGTGGGGGTGGGGGAAGCCACAGGGTCAGGGGTCTCAACCACACCCTGGCAAAAACCGTCCTCTGCCTCACAGTGTGACGTTTGAAGAGATTTCCTGTCTGGACAGGCTGTCATTAGGCACCTGTCCGGTCTGCTCAGGTTGCTCCCAGAAGGCAGACACAGACCAAAGAGAGGAGGTCACAGAGAAATATGCTAAGGAGGTTATTTTCAATAAGAATTACTGGAGGAAGGAGATGAGAGAACTCCATATTGGTCCAGACAGCCCTAGCATGAGCTGCTAGGGGAAGTTGGACTTGCCTGGATGAATTTGCTGTATCCCTGGGGAAGGAGGCAGATGAACTGACCACATCCCTGAGACAGCAAACCCGACCCAGACAACTTAAATGGAAGGATGGTTTTGGCTCATAGTTCCTGGAACTAGTTAATTGATTAATTAATTAAGTTCAGTCCACGGCCATTGGCTCCTTAGGTTCTGGGACTGTGGCTGGCAGGAACATGTGGCAGAGGAAGTGCTTCTTCACCTCATGACACACAGGAAGTGCTCAGGGGCCAGCCCCAGGCCCCAGCCCCATCACGTCTTCCTAGCTTTCGAAGTTCTCAGAACCTCTTCTACTATATGGCTATCAGCTGGGGATAGAGCATACAACAAGAAGCCTGTTGGGGGTGCATTTCATAGTCAAATCATTTTTCTTCTTAATTAATTAACTGAGTTATTGGTTTTTCAAGCAAGGTTTCTCTATGTAGCTCTGGTTGTTCTAGAACTCACTCTGTAGATCAGACTGGCCTCGAACTCACAGAGATCCGCCTGCCTCTGCCTCCCGAGGGCTGGGATTAAAGGCGTGCGCCACCACCGCCGCCTGGCTTCATAGTCCAATCATAATACCCTGCTGTGCTAGTTACTTTTCTGTTTCTTTGATCAAGACACCGTGGCCTGAAACAACTTGTAGAAGAGTTTATTTTGCCTCACGGCTCCAGAGAGCTGAGTCCATCAAGGTGGGGAAGCAGTAGCAGCTGGTTGGAAAGAGCCAGGAGCTGAAGGATCACATCTTTTACCACAAGCATGCCACAGGGAGAGTGAACAAGAAGTGGCTTGAGCCTTTAAATCCTCGAAGTCCACCTTCAGTGACAAACTTCCTTCAGTAAAGCTGAGCCTCCTTAGCCCGGCAAAGAGCACCAAGCAGGGCCAAGTGTCCAAATGACTGAGTCTCTGGTGGACCTTTCTCATTTAAATCACCACACCCACTTTTCACTCATTTTCTATTTTGGGAACTTTTGATTCCATTTTTTTTTTCAAGACAGAGTTTCTCTATGTAAAAACCCTGGTTGTCCTGGAACTCACTTTGTAGCCCAGGCTGGCCTCAAACTCACAGAGATCTGCCTGCCTCCGCCTCCCGAGTGCTAGGATTAATGGTGTGTTCCACTACACCAGGCTAAGATGAAGGTCTCTAATGATTTGTTTATTTTTATTTTTTATGTGCATTGGTGTTTTACCTGCATGTATATCTGTTTGAGGGTGTTGGATCCCCTGGAACTGGAGTTACAGACAGTTGTTGAGCTGCATGTGGGTGCTGGGAATTGAACCCTGGTTCTCTGGAAGAGCAGCCAGTGCTCTTAACCACTGAGCCATCTCTCTTAGCCCCTTGGTTCCATGTTAAAGGTTTGAAAATATAATCGAGGAGCAATTATATGAGAACACAATTGCTGGCTCAGCAGGTCAAGTCACTTACTTGTAGCCAAGCCTGACCACTTAAGGTTGATCCCCAGCACCCATATAATACAAAGAGAGAGAGGCCTGACTCCCACAAGTTGTCCCCAGACCTCCACACATGTGCCCTGGCATACATATGCCCACACACATAGGCATACACATACAGGGCGGTGAGCTGGGCCTGGCTCATTTGCAAAGGCCTTGGCCAAGGTCAACACAGGGGCCTCATATGCAAAGTGGGGCTGGTGGACCTGTTCTAGCAGCTGGTGACACATGAGTCAGAGGTCCTGCCTTCTTCCCATTACTGCCCAGCTGAGAAGAAAGCAGATGCAAGGGCGGATGAAAGAAGAAACAAAGAATGGTGATGAGATGGGCTTTGGCTTATTTTATGAGACAGGGTTTCTCTGTCCTGGAACTCTGTAGACCAGGCTGGCCTCGAAGTCACAGAGATATACCTGCCTCTGCCTCCCGAGTGCTGGGATAAAAGACGTCCACCACCACTGCCCAGCAGGCTTTGGCTTTCTGATTCAACCTCTTCCTTCAAATAAAGCTGAATTCAGAGAAAACATAAAGAGGGATGAGGTTCTCTTGAAGACACTAGGTTATGAAAACTCTCTTTCTCCCACACACACTCTTTCAACTTACCATGGTATTTATTTGCTATGTGATGTCGTTCTAAATAAGGGTAAATTAAAATTTTAAATCAGCATGAATGTCTCTGCTCATCTTTATCTCCTGCCATGCCGGTTTGGAACGCAAATATCAAAGCCTTTAACTGGGATGTGGAGTCAAAATTATACAATTGGAATTCTTGTGTCTCATCCCCAGAAGGTGCCTCAAGCTTGCCAAAGGAGATAAACATAAGCCAGACACTGGAAGGTTGGAAGAGAGGGTCCCCTGGGCAGGAGGATATGCAGAGCTCTACCATGCTGAGGGTTCTCTGCCTGATCCAGCTGCTCCAACCCACTGAAGAAGGTAACCTTGGGATATGATTGACAGCCTCGGCTGCAAGTTGTCTGGACACAGGACTTGGGTGGGGAAAGGCTTGTTTCCATCATAAAACCTGCCAAATATGCCTTGGTTCTGTTTGTCAGGGGCAGCCACCAACTCACCAACTGCCTGGTCCTGAGGAATGCCCATGGCCACCCTTGACTTTCTTTGTGCTCATGTATTGGCTGCTGCAAAGGGAGAAGGGCAGCAGTTGCTGCTGGACAGGGTAGGGAGAGAGAGAGGCTAAGCAGAATGTGGGGTGTTGTGGGGAGGGGAGGAGAGGAAGAATGAAATTAATTTTTGTCCATGTACTTTGAAGGTACAAGGCCTCAGGGCCTCATTTGATGATGGCTTTGTTACTAGAAGAGTCCGAGGTGTACAAAGAATTGCGTGGTAAGATAGGAAGCATGCAAGAGTATATGCCCACGTGTATGTGGCACTCCTTGTCATTAAGCTCCCAGGATTTGGTCATGAGTTCTTCATCCCAATGCCTTCCTCTGGTCACAAGCACTTCTAACAGGCTTCACATTCTCATCCACAATTTTAAATGTTGTTGTCTTCCTTCTGGGCTTGAACCCAGGAATTCTCACAGGCTAGGCAAACACTCTACCACTGAGCTACATCCCTACACCCCAAAGCCTCCCACCTAAATGCTGTAGTTTGACTAGGTTCCTACATTTTTAATACCAGCATCCTGTGCCTTTGTGCATTAGAAATCATGTTCAAACTATAATGAAACATTTCCCCACTCTGGTAGCTAGGACCTCAAGCCTGAAGGAAAACATAACCCCACCATGCAGAGACATTCCAAAACACTGTTCCCGCTCTCCCCATATTGGTCAGCACGGGACGTCTCAGCAGGCATTCCGCAAAAGCACCTAGCAACTGTCAATGCCCACCACCTATCCAGCCATTGTTCTGTTGGAGAGGGACCTAACCATGGAGAGTGCCATCTACGAACACTGCTGTGGCTATAATCTGTTCTCAGACAAAACTCTAGCTCTGGGAATCACAAAGCTTAGCCACAAGGCTTGGCCCGTCATCTCAATAAGCCAATGAAAGAGATGAGTGACTGTGAAGAAGTTTAGATGGAGGAAGAATTGGGGTGGGGGATGGGGGTAGAACAAACCGAGCATTTCTGGTCAAGGTGGGGTCTGATTGATCCTTGTCTTGGTTCTGGTTCAGCAAGGTGGTCTGAAGAAGCCCTTGCTGCTTGAGAGGGGATGATCTGATTCCTGTAAGATGATCAGTCCAGTTCCAGGGTGCAGTCTGGCCATCCTAGACAGTTGCCCTCATCTCAGGGTGTGCTTTGCCCTGACAGGCTCTGCTGTTTTTCCAACCCAAGATGATTGCAGGTTTAGGACAATGACTTAAGGTTACCGGTTGCCTTTTGGGGATCTGGACCAGGACATTGTAAAATTTGACAGTGAGATGCTTCAATTCCTCTTATCTCTGTGCCTTTAGCCTTAAGAAGGGATGTGATAGGTTAGATATTATCAGTTTCTGGAAAGACAGTCTTTGAATGGTTTACTTATTTAGATTTTATTAGATAGGGTCTCTCTCTCTCTCTCTCTCTCTCTCTCTCTCTCTCTCTCTCTCTCTCTC
>CABHPP010108413.1:28750-44710 GCA_902168425.1 Peromyscus attwateri
CTCTCTCTCTCTCTCTCTCTCTCTCTCTCTCTCTCTCTCTCTCTCTCGCTTTGACTGTTTTGGAACTCACTATATAGACCAGGTCAGTCTTGAACTCACAGAAATCCACCTGCTTCTGCCTCCCAAGCCCAGATTAAAGGCATGGACAACCATGCCTGATGCTTTGATTTATATCCCTATAGGCAGAGGTCATAGAATGGTGGCCATAAAGGAGATAGGTGTGAAAGGCAGGTGCCAGGTATGGTGAGGCATGCCTTTAATCTGAAGCAGAAGCAGGTGCATTTCTGAGTTTGAGGCCAGCCTGGCCTATATATTTAGTTCCAGACCAGTCAGGGCTACATAGTGAGACCTTATCTCAAACAAACAAACAAACAAACAAACAAACAAACACAGAGATACCAGGGCTTTCATATTGCTTTTAGTTACTTTGCAGACCTAAGTGTTTGTGTGTTTGTGTTTGTGTGTGTGTGTGTGTGTACATGCATGTGTGCACATGTGTGCTGTGGGATGTTCTGTATGGCAAATGTGTTGCTAATAAAACACTGATTGGCCAGTGGCTAGGCAGGAAGTATAGGCGGGACTAACAGAGAGAATTAAAAGAACAGGAAGGCGAAGGGAGTCTCTGCCAGCCACCGCCAGGACAAGCAGCATGTAAAGATGCCGGTAAGCCACGAGCCATGTGGCAAGGTATAGGTTTATAAAAATGGATTAATTTAAGCTATAAGAACAGTTAGTAAGAAGCCTGCCACGGCCATACAGTTTGTAAGCAATGTAAGTCTCTGTGTTTACTTGGTTGGGTCTGAGTGGCTGTGGGACTGGCAGGTGAGAGAGATTTATCCTGACCGTGGGCCAGTCAGGAAAACTCTAGCTACACATGTGTGCATGCCACAGTGCACAGAAGGAAGTCAGAGGAGACAGAGGACGACCTGTGGGAATCAGTTCTCCTTCTTCCATGTGGGTTCTGGAGCTTTACTTCACTCGGGTTGTTAGGCAAGCATGTTTACCTGCTAAGCCATCTCACAACCCCTCGATGGGGTCTAGCAGAGCAGTTCTAAGTGCCTGTCATGGGCCTCCTCTACAGTTAGTTCCCGGAAGTATATAGGCTGACTGGAATTGATACTCCATGGATTTTTTTTTTTTTAAAGAGAGTTAGCAAAGCAAGATAAAGACACAAGCAAGAATGTGTCTCAAAGTCTGGTTTGAGCTGGATCTCACTAAGACTCACAAAGGGAACCATCAAGGACCTTAGGGAAGGGGCTGGCCTTTTATACACCCCTGCATCAGTTGGGCACAGACCTGTCCCAGGGCAGAGCACACAGCCTGGCTTGTTCCAACTTCATCCTTCTGAGAAACTGTCTTAGGAGGAAAGGCAGCCTACAGCCCCAGGGGACAGGCTCAGAGACAAGGCTGGCCTTTGGCCCAGTTTCTTGGGAAAAAAATATTTCAGGCTGAAAGACATTTTAATTTACTGCAAATGCCTGAAGAGATTTTAATTCACTTAATTCAGATCCCTGTCTCCTGGGACTGCAGCTGGCATGGGGACAGTGATCCTGTGACATGGCACCAAGAGGTCTGTGATTGTCTGGATTCCGTGTGTGAGCGGTTATTGGCACAGTCAGAGAATCAACCTGAAAGCTGAAGAACTTGAGGTGTAAGGACCGAGCTTGTGGTTTTCACCCAGATGCTCTGGGTGGGCCTGAGTGATGGGGATGCAGGAGGAGAGTGGGAGGCAGCTCGGAGCCGACTCCTTGGCATCAGACAGATGTGGATTAGGATCCCTGAAATGACTCTTCATGAGAGCATGACCCTGGGCAAACGACACTTCTCTTGAGCCTCAGTTCCCTTGTCTGTTAAATAGAAAAAAAATGTGTATTTTTATTATAGGTCACTATGAGGATTAAGTGAGATAATCCCCGGAAAGTTCTTGTTATCTTTGGCATCTATTGACTACTGAGAAGACACAAACTATTGGTAATGCGTAGAATCTATAGGATAGGGGAAGTAGGTATTCTAGAAGTCTGAGAGCATGGCTTTCGGACCCCACCGCTCCCTGGCTATGTGACTATGGACAACTTCCTTCTCTCCGGGCCCAGCTGTCCTCATCTACCACGAAGGAGTCATATACCCTCATTGCAGAATTCCGGTTAGCTCAGATCATGACCCACAGTTGCACCCAGCCAGTGCCAGCTCTCTCTTCTCCTTTTACAGCGCAATACCCAGCCGTGCCTTTATCTCTCACATGTGGCTTAAGCCCCAAGCTGGCAACTGGCCTCCTAAAGTTTCCCAAGGGTAGGAGGAACAGTAGTTACACCCTGGCTTTTGAAAGCAGAATGCTCCTGCATTCCAAGAAGCTAAGTATTCCTTTGAGCAGAGAAGAGACAGGCTCAAACAGCACAGAGAGCAAACCCAGGGAGGCTATTTCTGCAGCAGGAGAGGTCCCTGGAGTCCTCACAACCGCCTCTTTTTCGCTTTCTTTGTCCCTAGAGAGCAAGCCATACAGGGTTTTGTGCTTGTTAGATCCTCCTCTGCCACTGAGCCACACCCTGCCCTGATAGCTTTTTAAAAATTTTTATGTATGTATGTGTGGTATGTATGCATGTATATATGTATGTATGTATGTATGTATGTATGTATGTATGTATGTAGTGTGTGTGTGTGTGTGTGTGTGTGTGTGTGTGTGTGTGTGTGTGTGTTTACGCACCATGTGCATGCAATGCCTGTGGAGGCCAGAAGAGGGTGTTAGATCCCCCTGGATCTGAAGTTATAGGTGGTTGTGAGCTGCCACGTGGATGATTCTGGGAACCAAACCCAGGTCTTCCATAACAGCAGTAGATGCTGTTTAACCACTGAGCATCTCTTCAGTCCCTGAGAGCTCGTCTTAATCCTCAGTTTCAATGATGATGGGAAGGGAGAAGAAGGTCCAGCTCAGAGGCATTCCCCTCTCACTCTTCTCTGAGCATTCTGTCTTCTTGTAACCTTGTTAATAACTCTGTGAGGAGGTGCAATTATCCCCATTTCTACACACAGCAAAAGTGAGCCACAGAGGAGGAAGCTCCCAAGGCTGGTAAGAGATTCGAATCGGAATAGGAGTCTACCAGAGTGAAAAGCACCAGGGTCACAACTGTCACCCACTGTGTTCTATGAGCATCTCAAAAGAAACTCTAGGGACATGCTCCATGAGAAGCCTTCTTAGAGAAACAACGACTCTGATGTCACCTTTTTAAAAAGGCGTTTTCACAATAGCTATAATTCTTTTTACAAATGTTTTTTGCATGCATTATGTATACACAATGTCATTAAGACATTTTTAGCCATGCATATATTTCAGTCATACTCACCCCTCCCATTACCCTCTTCTGTCTCCTCCTCACTCCTGCTAATCTCCTGCCTCTTCCTACCCAAACCCACCTCTCCTTTCATGTCCTTTTCTTATGCGTGAGCTAATGAGTTTCATCAGAGTTTTTACAGGGCGGCGGGCACCTTACCAGTTGCTATACCGCTGGAGAAAATGTCTCCCTTCCCCCAGAAACATTAGCTGCCTATAGATGGTTGAGGCGAGGGGCCCGATGAGCCCCTTTCCTTCCATGTCAAGGTACTGGTGGGCCCAGCCTTGTTCAGGTCTTGTGCAGGAGGTAATCACATACATTGTGATTACAAGGCTGTGAGTTCAAGGTCTCATGCCTGGAAACCAGCATTCAACACCCCACTCCCTCCTCCTTTGGGCTCTTACATTCTTTCTACCTTTTCTTCCCAGAGCCTTAGGGAGTGGAGTATGACATAGACGTCCCATTTATGGCCGGGTAGTTGACAGTCATTTATTCTTAGTACTTTGACCATTTATGAGTCTCAGTCACTGCTGACCACTGCAAAACAAAGCTTCTCAGACCAAAGCCGATAGCAGTCCCCGCCTACGGGCAGCAACATAGTTAAGTAGAGAATGATAAGATGGGTAGGTCATGTCCATTCGGCAAAATGACAGCAGTAGCTTCCACACTATGACTTCACCAGCCACAGGCTTTTAACCAGGTTTTCATACCAAATGTGAATTCCCTCCTGTGAAGTGGGCCTCAAATCCATGCAGGAAGTGCTTGATTACCTCCGGAACACTGGCCATTGCACTCGTTGAGGCTGGCTGGTGGGCATTGTCGCATGCAGGGCCCACAGCTGAATAAGACTGTTGATGTCAGTGATCTCCCAGGAGCCTGTGGGGCATCTTCCAGCACTGTGAGGGCTACCTACCAGGGAAGGAGCTTCCAGGCCAGGTCTAGCTTGATTTCTCTGGGTCTTGTGGCCAAGGCCTATGGTGTCTTCAGCCAGGGGGTCTTACAATCTAGCTTTTAGAGGCAACCAACATTAGTGGCAATTGCCTATATCGTTTTAAGGGTCCAGGGGCCTTCTTGACCAACAGCTTGTAGGAGATAACCTACTCCTGGCACTGGGATTTTTCATTTAATGAACTATGGCTTTTAGAAGCAGCTTTATCCACCTGTAAGGGTTCTCCCATATTCTCTCTCTTTCATTAACTTATCAAATATTAGATTTCCTTATGGCTTTTTCATATATTGGCAGTTCTGGAGACACAATCTCCATCATCTCTCCCATTTTTCCATCTCCAGTAATACATGTGTTCTACTCCCCCATCCCCCAAGAATCCTTTTTTTTTTTTTCTCTCCTGGGCCCTTTTCTGGTTCCCTAGTCCCACATACACACTCACGAATGCTAAAGTGATCGGTATTGATGACCGGGCTCTGGAGTGGTTCTTGCTGGGATTTGAATGAGACTTTTTAAAGCTGAAAGCTTGTGTCTCTCAGTTCTGGGAAGTTTCATGTCCAATGTATCTCAGTAATGGTGTTGTCAGATCACCACACCTCCCAGGCTCTGTGTTGAAAACTAAGTTGGCAACATGGGGAATAAACTGATAAAGGCAAGTTGCTGGTGCAAAGGCCTGAGAAACAGAATTCCGGAGTAACTCATGGCTCAGATTGCTTGGAAAGCAGCCTTCAGCTCTAGCTCTTCCTTAAAGAAACTGAAAATCGCCAGGCATGGTGGCGCACACCTTTAATCCCAGCACTCAGGAGGCAGAGGCAAGTGAATCTCTGTGAGTTCGAGACCAGCCTGGTCTATAGAGTGAGTTCCAGGACAGCCAGGTCTTTGTAGGAAGATCCTGTCAAAAAAAAAAAAAAAAAAAAAAAAAAAAAAAGAAAGAAACTGAAAATATTTTTTTTTCTGGCTTTTAGGATTTTCTTTTATTTGACTATTTGGGTTCTTGGGATTGAACTCAGGTTGTTTAGCTTGGCAGCAAAGTGTCTTCACAAACTAACTCATTCTTTAGCCTTAAAATTTTTTTTTGTTTTTAAGACAGACTTTCTATGTGTAGCCCTGGCTGTCTTGGAACTTGTTCTGTAGACCAGGCTGGCCTTGAATTCACAGAGATCCTCCTGGCTCTGCCTCCCGAGTGCTGGGATTAAAGGCGTGCACCACCGCAGTCTGGCTTGAAAAAATCTCTATGTGTGCATGTGAGTGCAGTGCTCTTGGAGGTCAGAAGAGCTGGAGTTCCAGGTGGTTTTAAGCTTCGTGATGTGGGTGCCAAGTCCTCTGCATGAGCAGCAGGTGCTTATAACCACTGAGCTAGCTCTCCACCCCCACCCCACCCTGAGCCTGTCAGCTCTGTGCCTTTGGGAGGGAAGGTGGAGGCAGGGGAACCCTGTCACTCACTGGCCAGCTGGCGGCACCTACTTGGTGAGGTTCCAGGTCATCGAGACACTGTCTCCAGCGAAATGTGGAATGAGCTCAGGGGAGGTTGTCCTTTGACCCACACTCTCCTGTGAATGTGATAAGAGTCGGATGTCAGCAACTCAAGGGGGCTCACAGCTGCAGAGGACTGCCCTTCAAGGCGGGAGAGTGGAGGTGGGACTCACAGGCCTGCTCTGTCCCCTTTCTCAGGCCTGCTGTCCAGGATCCCAGCTGAGGGATGGTGCCCCGCAACAGTAAGGAGGCATTTCCCCACGTCAGTTAACATAAGCACCCCAGAGTCTTACATCCCAGGAGATTCTAGATTCTGCTAGTTGACCATTAACACTGGTTGTCACTTCACAAGAAAAGAAAAAAAGATCCTTTGGCTGGGGCTCAGTGGGTGGAGCGCCGGCCTAGTGTCCCCAAGGTGCTGGAGCAGGGCATAAGAACCTGAAAATCTTAAACAGATACATTAGAGATGGCTTGAAGACCCAGTTAAAGTCATACTGAAAAGACCTGAAGTTAAAACATCAGTGAGCAAGTTGAGCAAGTGTACACCCACGTGATTGAAGGGAAAAATAAAGTGGAGACACTTGCTGGATTCCTCCAAACTGACATCACCCAAACTGGATCAAACTGGCATCATGCACCCCCGGAAGGACATTTTGGGGGATATAAAATTGTTTGAAGGACAACTGATAAAATTGCAGTATGGATTGGATAATAAATAGCATTATATTAATGTTAAATGTTCTGGTTTTGACCGTGACACATGATTATGAAGAAGAATGTTCTAGTTGTTAAAAAAGGCACTCAAATATTGAGTGGACATGACATCAGAATTTAGAAAAAGACTGATTTATCTGTCTATATTTATATAGAAAAACCAAATGGGCTAAATATAAACAATTCTGGATAAGGAATGCACAGGGTTTCTTTGTCTTAGTCAAATAATATTCTTCTATAAGATTGCCTTGATATAAAATCCAAAGTCATAAAAATGTCTTTTTTATTTGTTTGTGTTTTTGTTTTTCAAGACAGGGTTTCTTTGTGTAATAGTCCTGGTTGTCCTGGAATTTGCTTTGTAGACCAGGCTGGCCTTGAACTCACAGAGATCCACCTGCCTCTGCCTCCCAAGTGCTGGGATGAAAACCCAGCACAAAAATGTTTAAAGTGACTGTTTTGATAACTCCCTATGGTTAATGGTTAGATAATCGAATGTTCTCATAACTGACTGACCTTGCATCTTCCAGGGCATTATTATGAGCATTATGTAAGCAGGCTGATGTGTCAACATCAAAGGCGGGATGGGGAGAACAGGGAGCAAGAGGAGACGGCAGAGGCTAGACAAGGAGATGTACCAGCCCACAGGCCTTGGCCTTTGAAACTTGAGCTGGAAAGTTGCCAAGTACAGGGGTCAATGATGTCACCGGTGCAGTGTGAATAGAGGAGGGTGGGGGAAATGTGGAAAAGAGATTTTATACTAAGTGTGTGGCAGATCTGCGGTGGTAGCCACAAAGAAGGAGGTGAAGGGTTTTAAGCTCACTTTAAAAGAGGACTCATCCAATGGGGTGATTGAGGAGCCATAGGGAGGGCTTAGGAACACAGCGTGCTGATTCTCACAGTCCTCCTCAGTAACTATGTAAATGGTGGGAGCACAAACCTGGAGAGGAACAGAGGAGGAAAAACAGCGGGGGCAGAGTGAGTGGTTGAGCAGGCAGCTGAGGAGTTCAGTTTACAAAATGAGGAGCCAGGTGCCAGCAGGACCTGGCTTGTCCGCCTCTTTCAGAAATGCATGTTTCAAGGGGGCTGGAGAGATTGCTCAATGGTTAGGTGCACTTGTTCTTGTAGAGGACCTGAGTTCAATCCCCAGCACCGGCACGGTGGCTCACAGTCACTGATTATCCCAATTTGAGGAGATCCAACACCCTACTCTGACCTCCACAGGTACCAGGCATGTGCTCAGACACACAGAGAGAACAAAAGCACTCATATACATAAAATAAAACAAATCTACCTTTAAAAAATGCATGCTTCAGAATTGGTGAAGTATGCAAATTTTGTTAGATTGTTTTGCAGTGTATCTGTACCAATCTTCTCTCCACCCAGCAGTGTGAGAGGATTGACTGGCATTTATCTCTCTCTTGAGAACACTGAGACATTTCCTCCCTTATTTATTTATTTATTTTTTTGAGACAGTGTTTCTCTGTGTAGCCCTGACTGTCCCAAAACTTGCTTTGTAGACCAGGATGGCCTTGAACTCGAAGATTCGTTTGCCTCTGCCTCCTGAGTGCTGGAATCAAAGGCATGCCCAGTAACACTGGGATGATTTGACTTTCAAATTGAAAAACTATTATTGTGTCTTTGTGTGTGTACATGTGCATGTACCACAGTGTGCATTTGGAGGGCAGAAGACAACTTTGTGGAGTCAGCCTTTTTTTTTTTTTTTAACGCTTTATGTGGGTTCCAGGGATTGAATTCATATTACCAGGTTTGCACAGCAAGCGCCTTTATCCGCTGAGCCATCCTCCTGGTCTCACTTTCTGAATTTTAATTTTTGCTTGCTTGAAACACATGTCTAACGATAGTTGGCATTTCATTGTCTTCTAGAGCGTGTATAATCTTGTTTCCTATGGGCCACCCACGTTTTGCTTTTCAGAATTCCATAGGTGTATGTGTTGTGCGTATCAGTTGCTCTTCTTAAAACTTGTGAATTAAATTTATTATTGGTGTGTGTGTGTGTGTGTGTGTGTGTGTGTGCATGCACATGCAGGTGCATGCATATTATGGTACATGGGTTCTAGGGATCAAAGTCACTCAGACAGAGATGAGTACATGTGGCTGTTACCAAGGAGACTGTGTGACAAGCCATCTCTGGCTCGCTGCACACATCCTCCTCTCGGTGGACCATTGCCAGCTCCACCTCCTTCCCCATCAAAGCCCAGGCCACCATCTCTTTGCTAAGCTCTGTATACGGGTCTGCTATCTTGCCCCACTTTCCACTTTGACTCTCGGATTCTCGTAGTATAGATTTTTGTTCCCCTGAAGCCTACTGTCAGTTTATTTCATAGATGAAAATTATCAAACTTCACAAGGGAAAGAGTAAATTTAAAGCCTCCTTATAAACAGCAATAGCTAGAATTGGGGATTTAGCTTAGTGGTAGAGCGCTTGCCTAGCAAGCACAAGGCCTGGTTCAGCTCAAAAAACAAACAAACAAACAAACAAACAAACAAACAAAAAAAACCCCACAAAACAAAACCCCCAGCAATAGCTAAAATTAAAACTATAGGAGGATCTTTTGGGTGTGAGGGAGTGAGTATGCAGAACAGCAATACTCTCATACTGGGGATGGGGCAAGGTAGGCTGGTGCCACTAGTATGGAAATCAGTGTCAGTATTAACCAAAACCGAAAGATGTACCTGTGATCAGCTGGTTTCTTCCCTAGTTATATATTCAGCAGGCCTGCCTACCTACGCTCACCAGGAGCAATTCACGAGAAGGTGCCATGCAAAAATAACATACTGTATGGCTCCTGTGTATAAAGCAAAAAGCTGGCAAGGCATGTCTCTTCTCTTAGAAGTTAGACCCGTGTAGTCTTCCTTATGTGGGTGATCATGTGTAAATAGTTACTAATACTCTTAGTAGAATTTGTATTTTATTTTTTGCATATAGATGTTTTGCCTACATGTATGCCTTGCACAAGTACATGCCTGATGCCTGAGGAGTTCAGAAAAGGGTATTGGATCCCCTTTTTGGAGTTACAGAAGGTTGTGAGCCAACATGTGGGTACTGGGAACCAAACCCAGGTCCTTTGCAAGAGCAAGTGCCCTTAACCCCCGAGCCATCTCTAGCTCCTGCAAGGGGATTTTTGAGGCAAAGTAGAGGAAACCAGAGAAGCATAACCTTGGTCTGCACCTGCTGTTTACTATCCCAGGCAGGCTTTTCAGAGCTGATTCCGGGCTTGCAGTTTCTTTGAATAACCAACTCTAAAGATGCCAGAGAAGCATGTTTGGGGTGGAGTATTTTACTCACCCACACACTCTTTCCTTTCCCAGCTTCACTGATATATAATTGACAGATAAAAATTGCATGTGCTCAAGACAATGTGATGCTTTGATATACACGTCAGCTGTTAGTGATACCCATTCTTGAATTAACACTTCCATCACCACACGGTTTCCACTGTATGTCCATTGTATATCTCTGAGAGAGAACACTTTAGATCTGCCGCCTTTGCAAATTTCAAGGAAGGCCCTGGCAACCACTGTTATACTTTTTACTTCTGTGAGTTTGACTTACAGATCCCACACGTAAGTGAGACGATGAGCCCTGTCTTAGTTAGGGTTACCATGGCTGTGATGAAACACCATGACCAAAGCAACGTGGGAAGGAAAGGGTTTATTGGTTTACACTTCCACATTACTGTTCATCAAAGGAAGTCAAGACAGGAACTCAAGCAGGGCAGGAACCTGGAGGCAGAAGCTGATGCAGAGGCCATGGAGGAGTGCAGCTTACTGGCTTGTTCCTCATGACTTGCTCAGCCTGCTTTCTTACAGCATCCAGAACCACCAGCCCAGGGATGGCACCATCTACCATAGGGTAGCCCTCATCCATTACTAAATTAAAAATAAAAAAAAAGTGCTCTGCATGCTTGTTTACAATCAGGTCTTTCAGAGGCATTTCCTCAATTGAGGCTTGTTGTGGGATATTTGTACACTGTGTGAAGATGTATTGCTGTGATTGGTGTAATAAAAAGCTGAAGAGCCAATAGCTAGGCAAGAGATATAGGTGGGACTTCCGAACAGAGGAGGACTCTGGGAAGAAGAAGGGCAGATTTGCCAGGAGACTTTGAAGAAGTCTGATATATGATACAGAGCAGAAGTAACTGAGTCATATGACAAAATGTAGATTAATAGAGACAGGTTAATTTAAGTTATAAGAGCTAGTTGGGAAAAAGCCTAAGCTCAGGCCAAGCTTTCATGATTAGTAAGTCTCTGTGTCATTATTTGTGGGCTGGTGGTCTTGACGAGAAAGTATTACTCTAGAGGCTCCCTCCTCTCCAGTAACTCCAGCTTGTGGCAAGTTGACATGACACTAGCTAGCACAAACTCTTTGGCCATTCTGGGTCTGACGGGTTCATGTCAGGTGTTTTCTGTTTGCCTGCTACTGAGTGCTGGCAAAGTCAAGTGCACTTCATATGTTTACTAGACACTGAATATCTCTTTTGTGTGATAAAAATCAAATCCATGGACCCTGAGCATACTGGGCAAACACTCTATCCTTGAGTCACACCCCGAGCCCTGGCTGTCCTCTTTCACAGATCTTTGCATTTTTTTTTTTTAAAACTGAGTTGTAGAATTGTTTCTTGGTTACAGGCTACTGTTTGAGCCCTTTCTATTTACCCACACAGGTATTTACAAGTACACATTGCCCTCTAGACACTGCTTCAACGGTATCCCATGCATTCTAATCCGATTTTTTTTTTAACTAGGCACAGGATATTTCCTAATGTCTCTTGTGGTTTCTCCTTTGATCTATTGGTTATTTGAAAATCCATTGCTTAACTTTTAAATGCTCAAGGGGTTTCAATATTGCTGTTTGCTGTGGATTTCTGATTCATGTCCATGGTGGCTGGGGACACGCTTTGTATGATTTTAGTCCTTCACTTTTGTATATGTGTAAATAGATGTTCCCATGTGTGTGGGTGCATCTGTGTGTATGGGTGTGCATGCACATGTGTAGGCAAGACTTGCCTAGTCTAGCTAGACAGATTGCTCTGGGATCCCCTGTTTCTGTCTCCCACACGCTGTGATTACAGGCATGCACCATGCCCGCCCCCCACACGGGGGTTAGGGATCTGAACTCCAGTTCTCAGACTTTCCAGGCAAGCACTTCTGCCCATCTGAGCCCTGTCCCCAGCCCTATTTTTACTCCCTTCACATATATCAAGCTTTACCTTTGAAAGGTAGGTGGGTGGATGTCCATGAAGACAGTTAAACATCTTTTCAATCTGAATGAGTTTCTGAAACCCTGCCCCCCAATATTTTATGGCTCTAGCATCTTCATTGGATTTGGACTCTGAGGAGCTCTTAGCTGAGTCCTTTGGCCTCCCGTGTATTCTGCAAACATCTGGTGAAGAAAACCAGGGGTTTTTGACTCTCCTTGCGTTCCTGATTTTGCCCCTTCAGCTCAGGCAACCACAGAAAACACTAGTGGTTTCTACAGTGCACATCTGCCAGGGTAAAGTTCCAGTGCTCAGCCCCTGTCCACATTTCCTAAATGCTCCCAGAGGGAAAGCACAGCTGCCAACCTCCGCTCTCCTCAACTCTCCCCTTGTGTCAGAGTTTTCGCTTGTCCAGTCTGCGTTGCCCCACGGCCCCTTCCACAGGCTTAAAAAGCATTTTGTGAGGCACTTTATCCAGGTCTGTGAGTTGATGTCAGGACAATGGTCCCACTGTACCCGGAAGACTTTGTGCTGATTATTTTAATTAGCTGCCCTGTTAATTATGGCTATGGAGATTGAATCTAGAGCCTGGAGGATGCTAGGCAATACTCTATCCCTGCCTTCTTTTTCCTTTTCTTTTATTCTTCACCCTTCTCTTTCTCTTTTTAAGTTTGAGGCACAATCTCATTATGTTGTCTTGGTTGGTCTTGAACTCATTCTGTAGCTCAGTCAGACTTTGAATTTGCGATCCTCCTGCTTTGGCTGCCCTCCTGAGGAGCTGGGACCACAGGCTTGCAGCAATAGGTTTGGCTCTCCTAATATTCTTCCTTCCTTCCTTTCTTCCTTTCTTCCTTCCTTCCTTCCTTCCTTCCTTCCTTCCTTCCTTCCTTCCTTCCTTCCTTCCTTTCTTTCTTTCTTTTTATTTTATGTGCGTTGGTGTTCTGTCTGCACAGGTATCTGGGTGAGAGTGTCGGGTCCCCCGGGATCGGGGTTATAGACAGGTGTGAGTTGCCATGTGGGTGCTGGGAATTGAACCCAGGTCCCTTGGAAGAGCAGCCAGTGCTCTTAACCACTGAGCCATCTCTCCAGCCCTGTCCTAATATTCTTGATGATAGTGTACTTTGCTGTGCTACTATGTCACATTTGTTTGCTACATGGCTTCAGTGTTCCCACAAATTTTTCTTTTTTGCTAGAATATCACCTGCCAAAGTATTTTTAAGGTCCATCTGTGATGAAACTGACACACACACTCCTGGTTTGGTGTTCTTTTCCTTTGAACGTTGGAAATACTATTTTCTCTTCATAATATTATTGTATTACTTACAATAGCCTCAAATTGGAAACAACATACATGTCTATCAATAGTAGGACAGAGACTTTGATATAGTCATGTAATAGAATATTACACAAAGAGAGCTTAAATTGTGGGTGATTTCTACCCAGGAGACATTTAGTAATGTCTAGAGGTTTTTGCGGCTCTACCAACTTATGAGTGGGAAGAACTGGCATTGGCATCTGGTTGGCAGGATGCTGTTAAGCACTCTACTGTTCTTAAGCAACCAGGTCCCAGTGTGTGATCCCAATGTACCTTGAGATAAAGCAAAGGCAAGCAAGTCTGGGGTTGTATAGAATGCAAGTTACCGGGTACTTGAAACAGAAGTGTGGTTCTGGGTAGCAGCAAGACTGTGTGTTCCAAAGACTGGGTCAGAAGACAGGATCTTGTCAAATGCTCAGGACAAAATCAACTTTATCCAAGCTTGAGTGTACCTGGTCTACCTCAACCTAATATCAAAAAGTCAGGCACTGGGCCAGCGAGATGGGTCAGTGGATTGAGGTGCTAGTCCACAGGCCTGACAACTTGATTCAATCCTGGATCTCACAAGGCAGCAGGAAAGAACTGACTCCCGAGAGTTATCTTCTGACCTCCACAAGCATGTCAGGGCACATGTGCACCTACACCTCCCTCCACCTCCCCAAGCACATTTTTTTTTTGGATCCAACAACCAGTTAGTTGTAAAGCTATACAGGCCACTCAAACATTTTCTTCTTTTTATATTTGGCTGGGAAGCTATATTGGAAAAACTAATCAAGGACTCTGGAAAGTTGTGATGGTTATAATGGAAGATGGCAATAGTCTTGTCAAAGACAATCCATACACCCACCCTGTACAGGCAACAACATCTAGCCTATAATGTAAATAGTACTGAGATTGAGAAATCCTGCCAAGGGGAAAAAATGATGGGTTGTTAAATATGAACCTCACATCCTATAATGTTGAGCAGAAGATGCCAATACAAAAAGAACAATTTGTGCAATGTGTGGAGACTGGACCATGGCCTGCTTTTAATTACTCCATATTGTGTGAAACACGGCTTTCAGGCTGTGCCTTGTTTATGGTGACTCCATATTATAAGCAACATTTGCTGCAATTCGAGTTCAAACTCATTGTGCATGTAAGACACCACATTGGTCCAGCCCTACTTGTGAGGCATAGACTGATGACTTATCCCCCAAAAGGAAAAGTACTGCCTATATGCTTACAGGGTAGATTTGGACATATTTAGTCCATCATGATAGAGGGGGCATGTCGCCAGGAGCAAGAGGCTGCTGATTACGTTCCATCCGTAGTGAGAAGCAGAGAGATGAAGGCCTGTGCTCGGCTCACTAGCTCCTTTTTAATTTAGTTCAGGACTTCAGCCCAGGGAATGGTGTTGACCACAGTCAGATGGGTCTTGCTTAACCTGACCTAGGGAATCCCTCGAAGATATGCCCAGAGATTTGTTTCCTTGAAGATTCTAAATCACAACAAGTTGACAATCAAAACTGACCAGCACAGAGCATAAGAGCACATGGGCATATTAGAACCATATTTGCAAGAATGGGATGGAGAAGTCATCAGACTCACCAGACAGAGGACATGTGCAGCGCCTTGCCTGGAGGACACCTAGCACCATGATGGTGATGACCCCAGTGACCTGTCATCTGATCATCCAGTATGTGTCAAAGAACCAAGAGGGGAAAACTGTAGACTCTCTTTGGATACTGCTTGACACGGCCTACTCAAGTTGGCAGTCACCCATCCATTTACCCATCATCCATCCTGGTTCAGTTCTGTATCTCACCTTCATGGTCCAGAACATCTGCAGCTCAGCTCAACCCTGGGTCTCCACTGGACCTGCACTCCTCCAGCAGCTCTTGAACACCAACCATTGGCAGTCAGTCTCTTTGCATCTGTATCAGTCCTCTGCCTCTAGTAAGACCTTTTAAACTCTTCAGACTCTGCAGCCTCTGTCATCTGCTGTCACAACCCTGTAACATGAATATTAATAATTAAGACTGGAATAAAAGAACCTGCATTGGCAACCTGTGTTCTCGATGGCCAGCTGTCAAGGGATATTGGGACTTCTTGACAAATTGCAGCCAACAAAGCCTATATAGCTAGTGAATGTGTTGTTATCAGTAAGGACTGACATTTCAGAAGACTCAAACCTGTCTATGTTTCCGGCATAGTATGCTCATGAGAAATGTGCTTCTGTTTGTTTATATGAAATCCCAAACCAGAAAAACCCAGTTCACAGATGAGAAGCCAGGGTAGGCTTACTCTCAGTAGGAATCAGAATGCCCTCAGCACTTGGCTTTAATAAGAACCGAATACACTCTCCCTCTCTGTGCTGGCTAGTTCTGTTAACTTGGCAGAAGGTAAAGGGAGCTTCAGTTAAGAAAATACCTCCAGCCAGGCGCCCGCCTTTAATCCCAGCACTCGGGAGGCAGAGCCAGGCGGATCTCTGTGAGTTCGAGGCCAGCCTGGTCTACAGAATTGAACTCCAGAAGAGCCAGGGATACACAGAGAAACCCTGTATCGAAACAACAAAACAAAACAAAAGAAAAAAAGTGCTTCCTTAAGATCAGGTTGTAGGCAGTCTGGTAGAACCTTTTCTTAGTGATTGATGGGGAGGGCCCAGACCACTGTGGGCAGTGCTATCCCTGGGCTGGTGGTCCTGGGTTCTATAAGAAAGCAGGCTGAGCAAGCCAATGAACAGCACTCCTCCACGGTCTCTGCATCCGCTCCTGCCTCCAGGTTCCTGCCCTGTTTGAGTTCCTGCCCTCACTGATTTTGACGATGAACTGTGATGTGGAGGTATGAGTGAAATAAACCCTTTCCTCCCCAAGTTGCTTTGGCCATGGTGTTTCATCACAGCAGTAGTAACCCTAACTAAGACACTCTCCACATTTATTCTCTCTCTCTCTCTCTCTCTCTCTCTCTCTCTCTCTCTCTCTCTCT